>QRFJ01000147.1:1836680-1914180 GCA_006176705.1 Cocos nucifera
AGGAGATAAGATCTTCTTCAATCTCGGCTGGAGATAAGATCTCTTCCGAGCTTCAACATCAATAGGAGATAAGATCTTCTTTAACCTCGACTGAAGATAAGATCTCCTCCAAGCTTCAACGTCAACGTCAATAGAAGATAAGTGTTAGATATGTGTGCTCTAGAAGCCAGAATTGATTGACATTTGTAATACACTTCTAAGGGCAAAATTATAATTTTGACTATAAATAATAATATAGATTATTTTCTATCACAAATATATATTTAGTGTCTATGATACATCCCTTGAGTTAATGATAATGATAATTCATATTTTTAAGAGTTGAAAATTTAAAATATGAATTTTTATTATTAACTCATAAAATGCTCTCAACCGTAGGATCATCATGAGGATGATGATTGATCCGGAAGGTTGGTGTACAATCACTTCTAGATGAGTCTTGAGTCTACTGTGTAGAGACACCAGAGCGAGAGTATAGATACTCGTTAGATAACGAGGGCACTGAGCGTGACCACCTCAAGCAGTCATAAGGAAGTCTACCTTCTCGTCAATGACTGACTCGAAGCTATAGTGGTGTATCTGGTTCTTTGACCTAAGATGCATCGGTAGTTCACCTTGAGGGTATTATAGTTTGACTACATCATGACTCGATCTCCTAGCCATTCGAAATTCTGAGGTGTATGTTGGCTATAGCATGTTTATTGTAGGAATTGGATTGCACCAAGAGAAAATTTATCTACCTCGATGGATAAGGAGCAACCTTATGAGGATCAAGAGAATCAAGTTCATAAGCTCATGGCCATGGCAGAGTAAAATAATAAAAAGAGTTTCTATTAAGGTTTTCACATCGGACTTGAATCGAATGGTTAAATCATATGACATAAATTAGGGTTTGACGAGTTCACCTTAACCTTAATCTGATCGGAGCTCAAGATAGAAGAACTTAATCACACAGGTAGATACACCGAGAGGTTCATTTTCAATTTTGATGGGTTGCCACCATATACTGCTAGGTGTTATTGGTAGATTTTGGAAGCAATTAGAATGATTTAGATGATCGATCATTCTAATTGTCTGAATTAGAAGAGTTCTGATTCATCGAAAGGAGTTTCGATGATGTCGATGATAGAGATTGCGACATATCCCATTACCATACAAAACTAAACCAACTGGGTCACATAAATAAGGGTTTAGATTTGGATATCATCAATTGGACTAATCTAATTTAATTGATTTGAATAAGATTCAATTATGTTCAAGAAAATCGTGCTAGCACACGATTGAGCCTAATGTTCTCCTTCTACTATCATTAAAAGTTATCTCGATTGATTCAAATGTGTTTGTGCTCACTCAGGTACCTTTACTTGATCTGACTGAAGCTTGTTCAGGTTAGAAAAGGATTATCTTAATTTATGAGATAAATTTGAGATAAGACCTACTATTTTTCATCACCTGCTAATTCTTGTCTTTCACTTTGGTTAACCATTGACCTTTGACACTTAGACATCTGTCCATATGTCATACACCCATAGGAGAGTAGATAGGGGCTTATCCCCTTGCTAAAAATTGGAAAGAAGGGGGTGCACACCTAGGGAGGCGTGCGTCCATGGATAAGGATGCCTGGAGTCCCATACGGATGGGACTCCAGGTTGCTTCTTGGATTCTACTTAAGTGGCGCCTAAGAATAGACTTTGACCAGTCTTAGGCACCATCTAAGGATGAATTAAGGAGGCTCTCATCTGATTGGATCAGATGATGTCATCCCATTAATCAGATTTAGATCTGATTGTACGAAGCAACGTGATTGATCGGAATGATATGGCACTGCATGGCGCAGCAGGATCTATATAAACCTTGTCTATGCCTAACTTTTAAAAAGAGTTCTCTCTTAGCCCATGCCCTAAGGCTGCCCCTCTCCTTCCTTCATGCCAACTTTTCGTCCTCTCTCTTCTCTCCATGCTCAAGAAATTTTGAGCTTCAGTTTGGTGCGATCCAAGCAAGAGAAAGGTGACGAGAAAGAAAGAAGGCAGCACTGCTGCAGAGACGACTGCAGATCTTCGAAAGAAGTTTTGAAGATCCTCCAAATCAGATTCAGATTTAATATTTTGAGAGATGATAAAGAAAGAGAAGATCTTCAGATTCAGTCCGAATGGATATCGATAGAGGCCAGGCGCTTGCGTGGCTAGATCCAGAACCTCAGGTAAACAGCAGGATCATCAAAGGATAATTTGATTACCCAACATCAAGGTATAAATTAAATCAAATTTAATTTATTTTTATTTTTATTTATTAGATCTATAAAATTAAATTTGAAATATCTCAAATTTAATCTAGATTCATAAGAGAAATTTTTAAAATATCTCTCTTGATCCAATCAGATCTCAACGAATCTGAACTAAAAAATCAGGATTTCCTCTTCAACTGGTATTAGAGCCAGGTTCTAAAAATTATTTAGATCTGATTTAAATTTACTTTTGATCTATTAAATAGAAGATTTTAGATATCACATAAGATATGATTAGATCTAAAATTAAAAAAATTAAAATTAAATAATTTAGATCTAAGTTTTATAAGATGCATGACTAGTTATAAAATAGAACTATTCTATACATAGTCTTGCATATTCATAATTTAATTTAATTAAGTTATGATTTTAGATCTATTTATTTATTATTTTTTAATATTATAATTATTATAATAAGATTAAAAAAATAAAAAATAATTTTTTTTAATTTTTGGATCATATGAGATATGATGAATGCATATTTAGACTAGTTGTAGAATAGTTCTACATAATTATCTAGATTAAAATTTATTTTGATGTGATCAATTTAAATTAAATTTTTTAGATAATTATGAAATAATTTAGATCTAAAAATATGCATGATATGATATATGAGATGTATGTAAAATATGTTTATAGTTAGATCAATTTTTGTATATGAGATATATGATGTAAATCTAACTAGTTTTATAGTTTTGTATATTTCTAATTAAAGCATTCTCCTTGGCCGTCTGATCGTAAGAATAAAGTAGGATTTAAATGCCTTCTCCTTCCATTCGATGGGATGTTCTTATGATGCGTAAGGGTGCTGTGCGTTCTTCCTTAATCAAAAATCAAGAACTTACTTTCTACAGAACCCTAGATCCTGAAATCCTAGGATTTAATATACATATTTTATTTATGAATCCTAAACTTAATTAAGAATTAAGATTATGAAATATCAGTTAGGTCTAAAATTAAGAATTTTAGATCTAAGACATATTCATAATATTGAGTTTGAACTTGGGTAGCTCAATTAGGTCTAAGCGGTTGATCAAACTGAATCAAGAGTTGGTTAAATGGGATCAACAATGCTTAAATTGACCAGCCTAATAGGATTAAGTTTGGATCAAGATCGAGTCACATGAGTGATCGATCAAGCTAAGACCTAATTAGGCTCAGTGGTTAGAGTCTGGATTGTAGGCTAACCCGATTGATTTTGGCTTAATAATTTGGTGTCTAAGGTAAGTTTGGTAAATACGATCGACTGATTTTTAATTGGAAGCTCCTTGACTCAAATGCGTTCTTATCGAGTTAATGACATATCCCTTCCACCGATCTCACTTATCTGATCATATTTGTTAGCTCAGTTCTGATCTGAGGTGGTCAATAATCTGAGCTAACCCATGCCACTAGCTTAATCATAATGGTTATGACAATGTCAAGTCTAGTTTAATGAGACCTAAATCAAATCTTCCTAAGAAAAGATCAAGTCTAAGATCTTCCACCATTATAGATGTGCAGGCCCTTTCTGAGGTTGATTGTTCTCGGCTGGTTACAATGGTTCAGTTGTATCAAAAAGATGCAACCATGTCTAATAGGCATTGGATGTTACAGGCTGGAGGATGGATTGGGCTTAATATTTTGGACATGGTGAGAGACTCAATTAGGAATTCAATCTATGCAAATAGTGGATCTGACTTAACTAAGGAGTGGAACAATATTTCGGGCATGGTGAGATTCATAAATTAGATACCAAGTTTGGGTGCACCATGATTAGAGAATTATTAAACAAGAGTTGTTTACTCATTGGCTAACCTATCATCAATAACTGTTAGGTGAGGTGATGAGTCAGTTGGTGGGACCGTACCATCCACTAGAAATCATTAATCATGGAGATTTTTACATCTCTACAGAAGGAGTATAGAGATCCAAGAAAATAGTGGAAGCTAATTTGTTTAAAAATAAAAGTTTTAAATAAATTGGTCAAGTCTTAATTATAATATCTAACTAAAAACTTTGACTCTCTACAGAAAAATATCTGTGTCTAATCCACTAGCACGTATCCTGGACACCCATAGACTAACCAAATCCAATTACAAGGATTGGCTCTGAAACTTTAAAATTATTTTGAATTCTGAGAAGTTAACTCATGTGTTGGATCAGGATCCTCCCACCTTATCCGCTCGTCCATCCGTTGAATAGAGAGCATCTCTTGATAAGTAGACGGACGAAGATAACAAGACCAGATATTATATGTTGGACTCGATGTCTGATGAACTTCAGCGCCAACATGAAGATATCAGAACTGTCCATCAAATATTGGCCCACCTACAAGAGATGTTTGGTGAATAGAGTCGCACAACCAAGTATCAAGTTACTAAACAACTTTTCAAGGCTAAAATGCGTGATGGGCAGTCAATCCAAGATCATTGTCTGATGATGATCAAAAACTTAGAAGAGCTTGAGAAGCTCGGAGTGAAGTTGGACCAGGATCTGTAGAATGATATAATTCTGCAATCCTTGACTGATGCATATGGATAGTTCATAAATGTGTGCCCTAGAAGCCAGAATTGACTGACACTTATAATACACTTCTAGGGGCAAAATTATAATTTTAACTATAAATAATAAAATAGGTTATTTTTTATCATAAATATGTATTTAGTGTCTGTGATACATTCCTTGAGTTAATGATAGTGATAATTCATATTTTCAAGAGTTGAAAATTTAAGACATGAATTTTCGTTATTAACTCATAAAATACTTCCGACCATCGGATCATCATGAGGATGGTGATTGATCCAAAAGGTTAGTGTACAATCACTTTTAGATGAGTCTTGAGTCTACTGTGTAGAGACATCGGAGCGAGAGTATAGGTACTCATTAGAGAATGAGGATACTGAGCGTGACCACCTTGAGCAGTCATAAGAAAGTCTACCTTCTCGTCGATGACTGACTCGAAGCTGCAGTGGTATGTCTGATTCTTTGATCTGAGGTGCATCGATAGTTTATCTTGAGGGTGTTATAGTTTGACTACACCATGACTCGGTCTCCTAGCCATTCAAAATTCTGAGGTGTATGTTGGCTATAGCATGTTCATTGTAAGAATTGGATTGCACCAAGAGAAAATCTATCTACCTCGGTGGATGAGGAGCAGTCCTATGAGGATCATGAGAATCAAGTCCATAAGCCCATGGCCATGGCAGAGTGAAATAATAGAAAGAGTTTCTATTAAGATTTTCACATCGAACTTGAATTAAATGGTTAAATCATATGATAGAAATTAGGGTTTGACAAGTTCACTTTAACCCTAATCTGATCGGGGCTCAAGATAGAAGAACTTAATCATATAGGTAGCTGCACCAAGAGGTTCATTTTCAGTTTTGATGGGTTGCCACCATATACTGCTAGGTATCACTGATGGATTTTGGAAGTAATTAGAATGATTTAGATGATCGATCATTCTAGTTGTCTGAATCAAAAGAGTTCTGATCTATCGAAAGGAGTTTCAATGATGTCGATGATAGAGATCGTGACATATCCCATTACCATATAGAACTGAATTTAACAAGATCACACAAATAAGGATTTGGATCTGGATATCATCAATTGGACTAATCCAGTTTAATTGATTTGAATAAGATTCAATTAGGTTCAAGATAATCGTGCTAGCACACGGTTGAGCCTCTCCTTCTACTATCATTGAAAGTTATCTCGACTGAGCCAAATATGTTTATGCTCACTCAGGTACCTTTACTTAGTCTGACTAGAGCTTGTCCAGATCAGAAAAGGATTGTCTTAATTTATGAGATAAATTTGAGACAACACCTGCCATTTTTCATCCCCTGCTAATTCTTATCTTTGACTTTGGTCAAACGTTGACCTTTAACACTTAGACATCTGCCCATGTGTCATGCACCCATAGGAAAGCAGATAAGGGCTTGTCCTCTTGCTAGAAATTAGAAAGGAGGCGCATACCTAGGGAGGCATGCACCCATGGATAGGGATGCCTGGAGTCCCATACGAATGGGACTCCAGGTTGCTTCTTGGATTCTACTTAGGTGGCGCCTAGGAATAGACTTTGACCAGTCTTAGGCACCATCTAAGGATGAATTGAGAGTGCTCTCATCTGATTGGATCAGGTGATATCATCCCATCAATCAGATTTAGATCTGATTATACGAAGCAACGTGATTGGCTGGGATGATGTGGCACTGCATGGTGCAGTAGAGTCTATATAAACCCTATTTGCGCCTAACTTTTAAAAAGAGTTCTCTCTTAGCCCATGCCCTAAGGCTGTCCCTCTCCCTTCCCACACCAACTTCTGATCCTCTCTCTCCTCTCCATGCCCAAGAAATTTTGGACTCTAGTTTGGGCGATCCAGACAAGAAAAAGGTGACGAGAAAGAAAGAAGGCGGCACTGCTGCAGAGACAACTACAGATCTTCAAAAGGAGTTTTGAAGATCCTCCAAATTAGATTCAGATCTCATATTTGGAGAGGTGATAAAGAAGGAGAAGATCTTCAGATCCAGTTTGAGTGGATACTGATAGAGGCTAGGTGCTTGCGTGGCTAGATCCAGAACCTCAGGCAAACAACAGGATCATCAAAGGATAATTTGATTATCCAACATCAAGGTATAAATTAAATCAGATTTAATTTATTTTTATTTTTATTTATTAAATGTATAAAATTAGATTTGAAATATCTCAAATCTGATCTGAATTCATAAGAGATTTTTAAAATATCTCTTTTGATCTAATCAGATCTAAATAAACCTGAATCGAAAAATCAGGATTTTTTCTTCAATGTCAATAAGAGATAAGATTTTCTTCAACCTCGATTGGAGATAAGATCTCCTTTAACCTCGACTGGAGATAAGATCTCCTCCGAGCTTCAACGTCAACAGGAGATAAGATCTTCTTCAATCTCGATTGGAGATAATATTTTCCTCGAGCTTCAACATCAACATCAACAGGAGATAAGATCTCCTACAATCTCGACTGGAGATAAAATCTCCTCCGAGCTTCAACGTCAACAGGAGATAAGATCTTCTTCAATCTCGATTGGAGATAAGATCTCCCTCGAGCTTCAACATTAACATCAACAGGAGATAAGATCTCCTACAACCTTCAATGTCAATGTCAACAGGAGATAAGATCTTCTTCAATCTCGATTGGAGATAAGATCTCCTTCGAGCTTCAACGTCAACGTCAATAGGAGATAAGATCTTCTTCAACCTTGGCTGGAGATAAAATCTCTTTCGAGCTTCAACGTCAACGGAAGATACGATCTCCTTCAATCTTAGCTGGAGATAAGATCTTCCTCGAGCTTCAACTTCAATGTCAATAGGAGATGAGATCTTCTTCAACCTCGACTGAAGATAAGATCTCCCCTAAGCTTCAAGGTCAACTTCAACAGGAGATAAGATCTCCTTCAATCTTGGTAAGAGATAAGATCTCCCTCCAAGCTTCAACCTCAATGGATGCAGAGCCCGAAAAAGGACTTAGGCAGTCGCCTTTTTTGTACTTTCGTCCTTTGAATTTCGAACTCAAAAGTGGGGGGACTATTGTTGGGGATAAACCTCGCTCCCATCGAAGTCTGATGCTTAGCCTAATGCAATCGATAATCACGGAAGAACTTCGATCGAGAATTCTTCCTCCAACGGTCAAACCCCAGTCGAACTCCTCCAGCAGTCAAACCCCAGTCGATCTCCTCCAGTGGTCGATCTCCTTCAATAGCCGAACTCCTCCAGCAACCAAACCCCAGCCGAACTCCTCCAGTGGCCAAACCCCAGCCGATTTCCTCCAGCAGTCGAACCCCAGCCAAACTCCTTCAGTAGTTGAACTCCTCCAGCGGTCGAACCTAACCGAACTCCTCCAGCGGCCGAACCCCAGCCGAACTCCTCCAATGGCCGAACCTCAGTCGAACTTCTTTCAGACTTCAGCCGAACTCCTCCCAGACTTCTTCATCAGTCGGGCCCCTCCAGCGGCCGAACTCCTTCCAAATCTCTCCTTCAATCAAATTTCTACAAGAACCGAACTCCTTCCAAACTTCTCCTTCAATCAGATTCCTCCAAGAGCCGACCTCCTTCCGGACTTCTCCTTTAGTTGAATTCTTTCAGGAGCCGAACTCCTTTCGGATTCCTCCAGGAGTCGAACTTCTTTCGGACTTCTCCTTCAATCGGATTCCTCCAGAAGTCTTTCAGATTTCTCCAGGAGCCGAACTCCTTTCGAACTTCTTCTTCAGTCGGATTCCTCCAAGAATCAAACTCCTTCCGAACTTTTCCTTCGATCGAAGTTCTCCACCAATCGGACTCCTCCTGGACTTCTCCATCAGTCGAACTCCATCCGAATTTCTCTAGTGGATTACTTTCAGATTTTAACTAGCATTCCTCCCAGATGATCCTCTCTAGCCATATTTTCTTTAGGAGTTCGAACTCCTCTGGAATTAATGTATGTCAAAGCTCTTCACCAACTAATGTCTGCTTCCTCCAAACTTTGACTATTAAATCTCCACAAACGGCCACATCACGACAATGGACATCTCTTTTCGTAACAAACTCCACGTGACTCCGAGCGATCTGCTACCGGATGGCTACGATTGTTACTATCAGTCTGCTACAGGCGGTGCCTCCCTTCGTGAAAAACTTCAGACGGCTTGCTACCAGACGGCTGCAGCTATCACTATCAGTCTGCTACAGATGGTACTACAGGCAGCACTTCTCTTCATGATAGACTCCAAGCGGCTCTGAGCGGCCCGCTACTAGATGGCTACGGCTGTCACTATCAATTTGCTACAGGCTTCGTCTATAAAAAGAGACCCTCCAGATACATTTTCTTTAAGCTCTCTTATTCTTTCCAAAATTCTATCAAATTCTTTCCTGAGCACTCCATTTTTATTGGCCAGAAGAGTTGACTTGATCATCGGAGGATCCTGCCGGAGCCACCACCACCGACTCCGGATGGAACTTTATTTGTAGGTCACTGACGGCAACCTCTTCTTCCTTGGCTCTAGCTCGATCCGGCGTCAACCAAATTTTGCTCCAATATCATACAATATGGATTTTGGAACTTCCTATAGGATGAGAATTGCTGGTACTTTTTTTTCAAAAATATCCTTTTAAGATCCATTGTTAAGATTTTATAAAATATTATTATAATGAAATACTGAATAGTGATATTTGCTAAGATCTCAAAAATATCATTTAAAATATTATAATATAAATATTAATAAATATTATGTTAATATTATCTTAATATTTATATGAATATAATATAATGGTTACATTAATATTAATATTATAATATTATTTTAATATCTATACTAATATATTATTTTTATTAATATTAATATAGTATTTATATTTATATATTAATATTAATATTAATATAATATTAATATATATGTTAGTATTATATTAATCAAATAAATTATTATAATCTAATGTTATATTATAATATATTAATATTATATTTGTATTAATATAAATATAATATTATTATTTGTATAAAGTTTAGGAGCAAAAATATATGGTCATTAAGTGTATAATATGTATAATACATAGTTTTTTTAGAAAAATAAGTGCTCAACTAAATATAAACCACTGGCGTTTGGTTGGAAGAGTTGGGATCTAAAATCGAGATGAGAATGGATGACTCTTATTTTAATAATTTAGTTGGAAGGAGTTTTATTCTGATTCTAATTTCAAAATAGAATGAAAATTATTCAATCTATCTAATACTCAATCTCTACTTTCTTCTAAGAATTTAAATTTTTATTTTGATTTTAATTCTGATGCGATTACGAACCAAATGCTTTAGAAGATTTTGTCATTTTGATTCTGATCGCGAATCAAACATCTTCTAAATCACTTTTCATGATCAACCAAATATATTAAAATATTATTTAAAAAAAATATTTTTTTATAAAATAACTTATTTTTTAGGAAGAAAAATTTTTTCTATAAACCAAACAAGTTCACGAAAGATGACGAGGCAAGTGACTGTCCAACCAATTGTCCATCTAATAATATCTTCTCTCTCTCTCTCTCTCTCTCTTCTTTCTCTATATTTATCTTTGTTACTTTCTGGTTGGACTCCAGCTTAGCAAGGTACATGATCAAACCAATAATTTTCCATAGCTGGATTAACTGACTGTATATTTTGGAGCTTTAGCTGGTCCTGATTACCATGCACGTTAGAACATAGGCGTTGCACCCAACAACAAGTGAACCATGGATGGAGGTAGATATATGTCGAATTGGTTCAGACCAGAAATTATCCTAAAACTAATCCAATCCCCATCGATTTTAATTTTTTAGAATCAGAATTGAATCAATTAACTCGATCCAATCTATTCAAGATTGGATTGGTTGCCGAGTTATCATCTATTTAAGAAAAGAAGTTAATTGGTTTTGCTTAAGATTAATATAGTGCTTCGAGCCTGCAGAAATGTAGAAATAAAGCTATCATATAAGATGTTTAGTGAAAAAGCAACGTATAAAATCCGATCTAAGACAGCAAACTAATTTAAAAAAAATAAAAATAAAAAAATAAAGAGGGAGGACAATGCTCTTGAGTTTTTTCGCTCTTTGTCGGAAGGGCCACGGTATGAGAGCGAGCGGTGCAACGGACTTGAGAGAAAAAGGTATATGTGTATATAGGCCATGTCAGGTTTAGATTATTTGACCCTCCAATCCAAATTCAACTTAATCCAATTGGATTTTGAAAAATTAGAATCAGAACCAATCCGATCTTATTAAAATTTGAACCAAAGAAAGCCGATAAGATTAACTCATATTGCAGCCAATCCACCGACGCCCTGTGATCGAACATCGAAAAATTTGCAAACATAAGTTCACACTGACCGAAGTCGGCTCTGGTGGAGACCCTCTAATGCTAAAGTTAGTAGATGGACTGGTCGAACAGAAAATGAAGAGCATAATAGTAGAATTTGCTCTTAGAATAACTTGGAATCTTCCCCCAATTGATCAGTTTACCTTCATTTTATACACGTCGGGATATTAACTGCATAGCACGTGGATCCCTCTTTTTTCGATATAGCATGATCATGGGTTGGTAATTAAACCATCCATTAATTATCGTCGCTCGCTCTTCTCGGGAACGATTTCGTAGAGTCGATCAGAAATCAGATAAGTTATTTAGAGAGCTCCCATTGGTCAGTCGACAGATTTGGGATTGACCGATCGTTGGTTGGTCGGCTTTGTACCGATGGTTCGTCGATCGGCTGAATTTATACCAATCGATTGTCGATCAACTAACTTTGCGTCGATTGACCGTCAGTGCTGATTGACCGTCGACAGGATTATTTGGGACCAACTGATCATCGATCGATCAACCGATCGAATATCAGTCGGTTGGCTTGAAATTCGATTACCGTTCGTTATGATGACTATTCATCGGATAATCATGCATCGATGAGCATGGATTTTTTGCCGGTCCTTTTCCATCATCAATCATTAGTCGGCTGTGAAGAAAAATTCTGATTTCTCGGTCCAGGTTCGTCCAGATCTGATCAGATCAAGAGATATATTTCAAAATTTTCTCTTGATCTCAATCAGATCTTAATATGTTTCAGATCTGATTCTTATTATTTTAATAAATAAAATAAAATAAGATAAATTAAATCAAATTTAATTTACCTGATTTGGGTAATCCTATTACCCTGTAGATGATCCTGATTGCAGCGGAAGATTCTGGATCTTAGCCATGCAAGCGCCTGGCCTCTACCGGTATCCACTCGGGTTGGATCTGGAGATCCTCTTCTTCTCTATCACACCTCCAAAAATTAGATCTGGATCTGATCTGGAGGATCTTCAAAACTCTTTTGAAGATCTGCAGTCGTCCTTTTGCAGCAGCGCAGCCTTCTTGCTTTTGATCGCCTTTCCTTGATCTGAATCGCACCAACCTAAGTCCAAAACTCTTTTGGACGTGGAGAGCAAGGGGAGAAGAGGCTATGGCATGGAGAAGGAGGGGAGAGGCAGCCTTGGGGCGTATCTAATCTCATTCACACTTTTTTTTGAATTAGGGTTGGGCGCAGGGTCTTATTTATAGACCTCTTGTGATCCAACTCCTCTTCCTCTCAACCAATCACAACCCTTTGTGAAATCAGATCTAAATCTGATTGGTTGGAATAGAGACCCCTGGATTCCTCCTTAGAGGGCGCCTAAGACCAGTCAAACTGGATTCTTAGTAGAACTCTGATTGGAATCCAAAAGGGAGGTGGAGTCCTTGTCCAACAAGGACTCCTAGGCGCCTCCTACTTGGGCTCACGCCACCCTTGGCGTGCGCCATTCTCCTTGCCAGGTTCTGGCAGGGGGACAGGCCCCCACCAGCTCTCCAATAGGTGCATGACATGTGGTCAAAAGTCAAAGGGTCAATGGTCAACGTTTGACCAGTCAAAGGTAGACTTTTGACCAAAGTCAAAGAACAAGAAATGGCAGGTGACCAAAAATGGCAGGTAATGTCTTACAAATAAGACAACCTATTTCTGACTTGGACAACCTCCAGTCAGACCATATGAAGGCCTCTGATTGAGCACAAACTCCTTTGGCTCAGTCAGGACAACTTATTTATGATAGTAAAAGAAGAACGTTAGGTTCAATCGAGTGCTAGCACGATTTCCTTGAACCTAATTGAATCTCATTCAGATCAATTGAACTAGATCAGTTCAATTGATGATCACCAGATTCAAACCCTTGTTTGTGTGACCCAGTTAGGTTCAGTTCTGTATGGTAATGGGATATGTCATGATCTCTATCATCGACATCATCGAAACTCCTTTCGATGGATCAGAACTCTTCTGATTCGAACAGCTAGAATGATCGATCATCTAAATCATTCTAATTGCTCCCAAAATCCACCAGTGACACCTAGCAGTATATGGTGGCAACCCATCAGAGCTGAATGCGAACCTCTTGGTGCAGCTACCTGTGTGATTCAAGTTCTTCTATCTTGAGCCCCGATCAGATTAGGGTTAAGGTGAACTCGTCAAACCCTAGTCTCTGTCATATGATGTAATCATTCGATTCGAGTCCAATGTGAAAATCTAAATAGAAACTCTTTCTATTATTTCACTCTACCATGGCCATGGATTTTTGGACTTGATTCTCATGATCATCATAGGGCTACTCCTCTACCACCGAGGTAGATAGATTCCATCTTGATGCAATCCAGTTCCTACAATGAACATGTCATAGCCAACATACACCTCAGGGTTCCATATGGCTAGGAGATCCGAGTAATGGTGTAGTCAAACTATAACACCCTCAAGGTGAACTGCCGATGCATCTCAGGTCAAAGAACCAGACACACTACTGCAGCATCGAGTCAGTCATTGACGAGAAGGTAGACTTCCTAATGACTACTCGAGGTGGTCACGCTCAGTGCCCTCGTTCTCTAATGAGTACCTATACTCTCGCTCCGGTGTCTCCACACCGTAGACTCAAGACTCATCTACTAAAGAGAAGCGATCGTACACCAACCTTCCGGATCAATCACCATCCTCATGATGATCCTATGGTCGGAAGCTGTTTTATGAGTTAATAATGATTATTCATGTCTTAAATTTTCAACTCTTGAAAATATGAATTATCATTACCATTAACTCAAAGGATGTATCACAGACACTAAATACACATGTGTGATAGAAAATAACCCATTTCATTAATTATAGTCAAAATTATAATTTTGCCCCTAGAAGTGTATTACAAGTGTCAGCCAATTCTGGCTTCTAGGGCACATATATCTAACAATCTCCCACTTATCCTAAAGCCAATTGGCTACAAGTCTAAGTCCCATCTTCTCAAGGTGGGCTTCGATCTTCTGCTGGCCCAACGGCTTTGTAAGTGGGTCTGCCACATTATCTGCGGAGTTGACTCTCTTGACCTCAACGTAACCTTTCTCAAGGTAATCGCGGATGAAATGATATCGCCGCTCAATGTGCTTGGACTTCTGGTGAGACCTCGGCTCCTTAGCAAGGGCTATGGCGCCATTGTTGTCGCAGTAAAGAGGAATGGCATCTGATGGCATTACTCCAATTTCTGCAGCAAACTTCTTGTACCAGAATGCTTCCTTTGCAGCCTCTGATGCAGCTATATATTCTGCTTCCATGGTGGAATCTGCTATCACAGTTTGCTTGGAACTCTTTCAGCTGACAGCTCCACCATTGCACACAAACAGACTTCCAGATGTCGACTTTCGATCATCTATATCAGACATGAAGTCCGAGTCTGTGTATCCTTGAACTTGGAGTTCTCCGTTACCAAAGACCAACATCATATCCTTAGTTCTTCTCAAGTACTTAAGGATACATTTCACAGAAGTCCAGTGTTCTTCACCTGGAATTTGACTGATATCTGCTTGTGACACTCACAGCATGGGCTATATCAGGTCGTGTACATAGCATGGCATACATGAGGCTCCCTATTGCAGAAGCATAAGGGATCTTGCTCATGCGTTCTATTTCCTCAGGTGTGCTAGGGCACATCTTCTTGGAAAGATGAATACCATGTCTGAAGGGTATTAATCCCCTCTTAGAGTTTTCCATACTAAACCTCTTTAGTACTTCCTCTATGTACATCTTCTGTGAAAGTCCTAGCATCCTATTCGGTCTATCCCTATAGACCTTAATTCCTAGAATAAAGGATGCTTCACCTAGGTCTTTCATGGAGAATTCCTTGGACAACCACATCTTGACTGATGTCAACATGGGAATATCATTCCCAATAAGGAGGATGTCATCCACGTACAATACGAGGAAGACAACAGCGCTCCCACTGACCCTTTTTGAAAACACATGGTTCCTCTTCATTTTTGATGAAACCAAACTTTTTGATCACATCATTGAAACGAGTGTTCCAGCTCCGAGATGCTTGCTTAAGTCCATATATGGACCTTTGCAGCTTGCAAACCTTGTGATCAGTATCACTGGATGTGAAACCTAGCGGCTGTTCCATATAGATATCTTCCTCAAGATATCCATTTAGGAATGCCGTTTTTACGTCCATTTGCCATATTTCATAATCGAAATAGGCTGCAACAGCAAGCAATGTGCGGATGGATTTTAGCATAGCTACCGGGAAAAAGGTATCCTGATAGTCAATGCCTTCGCGTTGACTATAACCTTTTGCCACCAGTCTAGCCTTGAATGTCTCCACATTCCCATCTGCACCAATCTTTCTCTTGAAGATCCATTTACACCCAATAGGTACTATACCTTCTGGTGGATCTACCAAGGTCCAGACTTGGTTTGAGTGCATCGAGTCGATCTCTGACTTCATTGCCTCAAGCCATTTCTCGGAGTCGATATCTGATATCGCCTCGTTGTAGGTTTTGGGATCATCACCATGAGCACCATTACCTATGAGGAACATTTTCTCTACGTCCTCTGAAATAATACCTAAGTATCTTTCAGGAGGACGGGAAACTCTTTCCGATCTACGAGGTGGAGGAGGTAGTGTTCTTATTGGCTCAACCTGATTTGGTTCCACTTGGTCCTTAGCTCGTTCTGCTTGTGAGACTTTCTCATCAAGCTTAATCTGCTTTCCAATGCCACTATCTTGAATAAACTATTTTTCAAGAAATATGGCATGTCGACTCACAATCACATTGTGGTCTTCTGGAATGTAGAAATAGTATCCTAATGACTCTTTAGGATATCCTATGAATCGAGCTCTGAAGGACCTAAACTCTAACTTGTCCGCTTGTTGTCTTTTGACATAAGTCCGGACAACCCCAAATTCTGAGATGACTCAGACTTGGTTTCTTACCGTGCCATATCTCATACGGTGTGGTAGGAACGGTTTTAGAGGGAACCCTATTCAGTAGATAAATTGAAGTTAATAATGAATGTCCCCAAAGAAAATCAGGGAGGTCTGTGAAGCTCATCATGGATCGAACCATATCTAATAGAGTCCGATTTCTCCGTTCTGAAACCCCGTTGAGTTGAGGTGTTCCTGGTGGAGTCCATTGAGAGACTATGCCATTTTCCTTGAGATAGTCTAGGAATTCTCGGCTAAGGTATTCACCTCCTCGATCTGATCGAAGAACCTTAATGGATTTTTTCTGTTTGTTTTTCTACTTCATGTCTGAATTCTTTGAACTTTTCAAAAGCTTCAGACTTATGTCTCATAAGATACACATACCCATACCTAGACAGATCATCGGTAAAGATAATGAAGTAGACAAAATTACCTCTAGCCGGCACATCAAATGGGCCGCACACATCTGTATGTACTAGGGCAAGGAGATCTGTGGCCCTCTCCCCATGTCCAACAAAAGGGAGTTTAGTCATTTTGCCTTGAAGACAAGATTCACAAGTTGGATATGACTCAAAAGTCAATGGACTCAATAGCCCATTTTTCTCCAATTTGTTAATCCTATCTTCTGCTATATGACCTAATCTCAGGTGCCATAGATATCTATCGTTTGGACTATCCCTAGGTCGTTTGGCATTCACGTTTTGCTCGATAGTTAAAATAGGTACATCAATATGCAACTGATAAAGACCATTAACAAGGAAACCATTTGCAATTTTATTTCTTTCATAAAGAATGTTACAATGGTCCTTAAAGAAGGTGATCACATAACCTTCTTGTGCTAAGCATGAAACAGAAATCAAATTTCTGCTAGCTGCAGGCACATAATAACAGTCTTTTAAAACTAAGTCTAAACCAGATGGTAATCGAAGAGGGTATGTTCCCATGGCTACTGCAGCAACTCTTGCTCCATTACCGACGCGTAGGATCATGTCTCCATCCCTCAGCCTCCTGCTATCCTCAAGACCCTGCATAGAAGTGCATAGGAGAGCACTAGATCCAGAGTCAAGCACCCAACTGGATGCAGAAGAAACCGTAAGGTTAGACTCAATAACGAGCATACCTCCAGAAGGACCTTCCTTCTTGTTCTTCAGGATGGCCAGGTAAGTAGGACAGTTCCGCTTCCAATGGCCGTCGCTGTTGCAATGGAAACACTTTCCTTTGCCATCGATCTTCTTCTTCGGTTCTGCCTTCTTCTTCTTTGATCCTTCCACCTTTTGCTTTTTCACAGACTTCTTTTTCTTTCCATAAGACTTTCTTTTGGAAGAAGTCCGTTCCATAGCAAGAACTGAGCCTTTAGAACCTTTCATAGAAAGCTCAGTGGTAACCAGCATATTCATCAACTCGGCCAAGGAATTTTGAAGTTTATGCATGTGGTAATTCATGATGAATTGCCCATATGCATCAGTCAAGGATTGCAGAATAATATCGTTCTGCAGATCCAAGTCCAACTTCACACCGAGCTTCTCAAGCTCTTCCATGTCCTTGATCATTGTCAGACAGTGATCTTGGACTGACTGCCCATCACGCATCTTAGCCTTAAAAAGTCATTTCGTGACTTGATATTTGGCTGCGCGACTCTGTTCACCAAACATCTCTTGCAGGTGAGCCAACATTTGGCGAGCAGTCCCGATATCTTCATGTTGGCGCTAGAGCTCATCAAACATCGAGCCCAACATGTAGTATCTGGCCTTATTATCTTCGTCAATCCATTTTTTCAGAGACACTCTCTGTTCAGTGGATGGACGAGCTGGTAAGGTGGGAGGGTCCTGGTCCAAAATATGTGTTAACTTCTCGGAACCCAAAATAATTTTGTAGTTCCTGAGCCAATCTTTATAATTGGGTCCAGTCAGTCTATGTGTGTCTAGGATACGTGCCAGTGGATTGGACGCAGACATTTTTCTGTAGAGAGTCAAAGATTCTAGTTAGATATTATAATTTTGACTTGACCAATTTATTTAGGGATTTTATTTTTAAACAAATTAGCTTCCACTATTTTCTCGGATCCCTACACTCCCTCTGTAGAGATGCGAAAATCTCCACGATTGATGATTTCTAGTGGGTGGTGCGGTCTCACCAATTGACTCATCACCTCACCTAACAGTTATTGATGATGGGTTAGCCAATGAGTGAACAACTCTTGTTCAATGATTCTCTAATCATGGTGCACCCAAACTTGGTCTCTAATTCATGAATCTCACCGTATCTGGAATATTGATCCACTCCTTAGTTAAGTCAGACCCACCATTTGCATAGACTGGGTTCCTAATTGGGTCTCTCACCGTATCCGGAATATTGAGCCCAACTCATCCTCCAGCCCATAGCATCCAATGCCTAATAGACATGGTTGCGTCTTCCCAGTGCAACTGAGCCACTGTATCCAGCCGAGAACAATTAACCCCGGGAAGGGCCCGCACGTCTACAATGGTGGAAGATCTCAGACTTAATCTTTTCTTAGGGAGAATTGATTCAGGTCTCATTAAACTAGACTTGGCTTAGTCATAACAATTATGACTAACCTAGTGGCATGGGTCAGCTCGGATTATTGACCACCTCAGATCAGAACTGTGTCAACAGATATGGCCAGGTAAGTGAGATCGGTGGAAGGAATATGCCGTTAACTCGCACAAGAACGCATTCAGGTCGAGTAGCTTCCAATTAAAAACCAGTCGGTCGTCTATGCCAAACTTACCTTAGACACCAAATTGTTGAGTCAGAACCAATTGGGTTAGCCTACAATCCAGACTCTAACCTCTGAGCCTAATTAGGTCTTGCTTGATCGTGACTCGATCTTGACCCAGACTTAATCCTATTAGGCTGGTCAATTTAAGCATTGTTGATCCCATCTAACCAACTCTTGATTCGGTTTGATCAACCGCTTAGACCTAATTGAGCTACCCAAGCCTGAACCCAGTATTATGAATATGTCTTAGATCTGAAATTCTCAATTTTAGACCTAATTAATATTCCATAAACTTAATTTTTAATTAAGTTGGATTCATAAACAAAATATGCATAATAAATCCTAGGGTTTTAGGATCTAGGGTTTTGCAGAAAGTAAGTTTTGGGTTTCTGATTAAGGACGAACACGCAGCACCCCTACACGTCATAAGAACACCCCATCGAATGGGAAGAGAGGGCCTTTAAATCCTTCTTCGTTCTTATGACCGGACGGCCAAGAGGAACGCCTTAATCAGGAACATGTAAATCTACAAAACAATTATAGATCTATATCATATATCTCATATACAAATTTAGATCTAATCAAGGCATATTTTGCATACATCTCATGTATCATATCATGCATATTTTCAGATCTAAATTATCTCATAATAATCTAAAAAATTAGAATTAAATTGATCTAATCAAAATAAATTCTAATCTAGACAATTATGTAGAACTATTCTACAACTAGTCTAGACATGCATCAATCATATCTCATATGATATTTAAAATTAAATAATTTTTATTTGCTGTTTATCAGATGTTATTATAACACTTATAATATCAGAAAACAGTAAATAAGAAGATCTAAAATATGATTTAATCAGATTAAATCAAAGACATGCAAAACTATTCTATAGAACTATTCTATTCTAGAACTAGTCATGCATATCTTCATGTTCTTAGATCCAAATCATTTAATTTTAATTTTTCTGATTTCAGATCTGATCACATCTCATGTGACATCTGAAATTACTTTATTTTTTAATTAAAATAAAATTAAAATCAGATCTAAATAATTTTAGAACCATGGCTCTGATACCAGTTGAAGGGAAATCCTGATTTTCCGGTCCAGGTTCGTCCAGATCTGATCAGATCAAGAGATATATTTCAAAAATTTTCTCTTGATCTCAATCAGATCTTGATATATTTCAGATCTGATTCTTATTATTTTAATAAATAAAATAAAATAAGATAAATTAAATCAAATTTAATTTACCTGATTTGGGTAATCCTATTACCCTGTAGATGATCCTGATTGCAGCGGAAGGTTCTGGATCTTAGCCACGCAAGCGCCTGGCCTCTACCGGTATCCACTCGGGTTGGATCTGGAGATCCTCTTCTTCTCTATCACACCTCCAAAAATCAGATCTGGATCTGATCTGGAGGATCTTCAAAACTCTTTTGAAGATCTGCAGTCGTCCTTTTGCAGCAGCGCAGCCTTCTTGCTTTTGATCGCCTTTCCTTGATCTGAATCGCACCAACCTAAGTCCAAAACTCTTTTGGACGTGGAGAGCAAGGGGAGAAGAGGCTATGGCATGGAGAAGGAGGGGAGAGGCAGCCTTGGGGCGTATCTAATCTCATTCACACTTTTTTTTGATTTAGGGTTGGGCGCAGGGTCTTATTTATAGACCTCTTGTGATCCAACTCCTCTTCCTCTCAACCAATCACAACCCTTTGTGAAATCAGATCTAAATCTGATTGGTTGGAATAGAGACCCCTGGATTCCTCCTTAGAGGGCGCCTAAGACCAGTCAAACTGGATTCTTAGTAGAACTCTGATTGGAATCCAAAAGGGAGGTGGAGTCCTTGTCCAACAAGGACTCCTAGGCGCCTCCTACTTGGGCTCACGCCACCCTTGGCGTGCGCCCTTCTCCTTGCCAGGTTCTGGCAGGGGGACAGGCCCCCACCAGCTCTCCAATAGGTGCATGACATGTGGTCAAAAGTCAAAGGGTCAATGGTCAACGTTTGACCAGTCAAAGGTAGACTTTTGACCAAAGTCAAAGAACAAGAAATGGCAGGTGACCAAAAATGGCAGGTAATGTCTTACAAATAAGACAACCTATTCTGACTTGGACAACCTCCAGTCAGACCATATGAAGGCCTCTGATTGAGCACAAACTCCTTTGGCTCAGTCAGGACAACTTATTTATGATAGTAAAAGAAGAACGTTAGGTTCAATCGAGTGCTAGCACGATTTCCTTGAACCTAATTGAATCTCATTCAGATCAATTGAACTAGATCAGTTCAATTGATGATCACCAGATTCAAACTCCTTGTTTGTGTGACCCAGTTAGGTTCAGTTCTGTATGGTAATGGGATATGTCATGATCTCTATCATAGACATCATCAAAACTTCTTTCGATGGATCAGAACTCTTCTGATTCGAACAGCTAGAATGATCGATCATCTAAATCATTCTAATTGCTCCCAAAATCCACCAGTGACACCTAGCAGTATATGGTGGCAACCCATCAGAGCTGAATGCGAACCTCTTGGTGCAGCTACCTGTGTGATTCAGTTCTTCTATCTTGAGCCCCGATCAGATTAGGGTTAAGGTGAACTCGTCAAACCCTAGTCTCTGTCATATGATGTAATCATTCGATTCGAGTCCAATGTGAAAATCTAAATAGAAACTCTTTCTATTATTTCACTCTACCATGGCCATGGATTTTTGGACTTGATTCTCATGATCATCATAGGGCTACTCCTCTACCACCGAGGTAGATAGATCCCATCTTGATGCAATCCAGTTCCTACAATGAACATGTCACAGCCAACATACACCTCAGGGTTCCATATGGCTAGGAGACCGAGTAATGGTGTAGTCAAACTATAACACCCTCAAGGTGAACTGCCGATGCATCTCAGGTCAAAGAATCAGACACACTACTGCAGCATCGAGTCAGTCATTGACGAGAAGGTAGACTTCCTAATGACTACTCGAGGTGGTCACGCTCAGTGCCCTCGTTCTCTAACGAGTACCTGTACTTTTGCTTCAGGTGTCTCCACACCGTAGACTCAAGACTCATCTACTAAAGAGAAGCGATCGTACACCAACCTTCCGGATCAATCACCATCCTCGTGATGATCCTATGGTCGGGAGCTGTTTATGAGTTAATAATGATTATTCATGTCTTAAATTTTCAACTCTTGAAAATATGAATTATCATTACTATTAACTCAAAGGATGTATCACAGACACTAAATACACATGTGTGATAGAAAATAACCCATTTCATTAATTATAGTCAAAATTATAATTTTGCCCCTAGAAGTGTATTGCAAGTGTCAGCCAATTCTGGCTTCTAGGGCACATATATCTAACAGGCTGATGACGATTGCCGATCGATGATCGGTCGGTTCCTGACTGGTGAAATGGGCGGCGGATCAGTATTCTCTAATAGTTACCTCCCACACCTAAGTTCGTTGCGATGATGTGATGATTTGACATTTTATCTTGATGCACCAAACGTAGGAAGGAAGTACGTGGCGTTGTTTTGAATTTCATTTCACCGCCTGCAATTAATGATCATCATTCCTTTCAATAAAGCTGTTGTCCGATGCATCGGAGATTGCGACGGTCATCATTAACTGATGCACGATCGTGAAATTTGAGAGATTTGATGTTCAGTCATTCTTCGATCGACATGTGTCGGAGTCTGGTAAGGCTTCTGTGCATCTCGACCATCAGTAGGCTCTATATATACTGGTCCCCTCCTGATGATTTTTTCTTCCATCGCTTTCAATAGTAGTAGTTTTTGGAAAATTTACTTGTTCTTTCATCTTTCAACTTTCAGGTTCGAACTTCAAACCTTCTTCCCCGCATCTTTTCATTTCTTTTATTTTGCTTTGTCGAGTCGTTTACATGGCCAGTGCTCGTGGTAGTTCGTCGCACGGTCCAGCAGCCGAAGCATTTATGCTGAGTACTTCGGTTGTGGAGTGGCTCCAGGATCAGTATCGGATCCTGGAGAACTTTCGACTGCTTGCCCCTTGTCCCGACGGTTGAGTGGTTTCACCTTCATCGGGTTTATAGCTTTCTACCTAGAGAACCTTAGGTCGGGTTTTGGGTTCCCTGTTCCAGAGTTTCTTCAGAATGTCTTTGACTATTATCGGATATGTCCAGTCTAATTAGCATCGAATTCAGTTTGGCTAGTAACCACTTTTGCCTTGTTGTGCCGGCCAGTGCAAACAGTCCCTTAGCTTTCTTTGTTTAGTCCTTTTTTTGCCCTTCATCCCCATCCAAAGGCTGACGGGTGGTGGTACTTCACCCTAAGGAGAGCGCTTTCCTTCATCACCGATTTTCCATCGTCTATCCATGATTGGAAGATCCAGTTTTTCTTCATCTCTCCCCCAACTTCTTGGGGTTTTCCATCAGTGTGGGGTGAACCAAATACCCTTCCAAACAAAAACAGTCAGATGGATCCTACTGATCGAAGAAGACTTCCTCAAGCTAAAAGATGTGGAAGTTTCTTCACAGAAGGAACTAATTACTGAAGCGACTTTGCACGATGTCGAACTTGGTCCGGTACCACCCATAGGTATATATATTGTCGGCGGTTCCAGTTCTTGCATCTTTTGATCGATTTACGATATTAACTTGCACGTGCTATTTGACTTTGCAGGGATGCGTCTTCCCATAGGGCTTTTTGAGGATGATGTTCGTCAATTTACCACTCAAAAGAGAGTGGCACTGGGTGCCAGTTTATCGCACGCACTAAAGAAAAGTCGAGCAGCTTGTCCTTTGGTTGCTTTTGCTTCTGCTAATGTTCCTCCATCGGCATCCCCTAGGGTTGCAAGTGCTCCCATTGTTGCCCTACATGCTCTGGTGGCGATCGCTTCTGTTGAAGCCCCTCCGACCGTCATGCGGTCGAAGAATGATGTTATGATTATTGACGCTCTAATCGTCGCTCCCGAGTCAGGAGTTCAACCAATTATTGCTGAAGCAGTTCTCCGATCGACTCCAGTCTATCGGGGATGTTTACCTTCTCCATCCACATCCTAGTGGATGCCGGCGCCTCCTGAGCAATCATCCGTAAAAGGGAAGGGAAAGGCGCCAATTTTCTCTGCACTGGCTAGAAGTGATGCTTCCAGCCATGGATATTCGAACTTCGAACGGATCGACATCGACGTTCAGGTCCCCGAAGGTGGATCGACCTTTTTCAATCCTCAATTGGTGAGAGAGCTAGTCCACGCCATTCTTCTCCCTGCTGACCGCAAGTCAAGGAGAAGTCAAACTTTGGCCGATTGATTCGGATCATTTTATCCGACCCTTATCGAGATGAGTTAGTAGTTTCACACCCTTTTTTTTTGACTGACTTGATTTGTTTCCTCCAAATAGTGGGCCCATGATACGGTCGAACTTGAATCAGCTTACAACAGAATGGCCAGCTTTCATTGTGCGTGGTTCGATGCAGTGTCGACCGTGAATGCCGAACGAGATGCAGCTATTCGCTGACGAGAGGAGGTGGAGAAGGATGCTATTGCCTGGGAGAGAAATTTGTCCAACGAAGTCTCCCACCTTGGAGTCGAGCTTGGGTCGGTAAGAGCCAAGCTTGAGTCGGTAAGATCTGACCTAAAATTGGCACAGGTAGAGGTGAAGGCCCAAAAGAGCCACGTTAAAAAAAAGAAGTGCGCGGTGAATAAACTGAAGAAGGACTGCGATAGCTGGAGCAAGGAGGCGGAGGATCATGGTCGGAGATGCGAATTTGTGGAAGGGGACGCATCTTCGGCTAGGGCGAAGATCCAGGTTCTACGGCAAGATCTCAGTCGGGCAAAGGAGCTAGGCATTGAGGAATTCAAGGCCTTATCCAACTTAAAAATCTTAATTCTTGAGGGAAGCGAAGCTTCTTATTGGATCGGATTTGGTGACGGTTGGGACACTGTCCAATAACTTTTTCTTGACCTTGATCTCAGCAGCATCGTCGTTCCTGGTGCTGAAGAAGAGGAAGAGGGAGGGGCCGACTGACCAGCTGCCAGCCCAATGGGCAACGATGCTTCGATCGATACTTTTGCTCCATCCATATTGGCAGCACCTACGGTCGAAGGTGCAACAGATGCTCCAATGCCGACGGACTTTGCTTCCAAGCTAGTCATCGAAATTTCGATAGATCTTTAGGGAGCTATGCCGACAGATGTAGTTCAAGACTCTTTCGATCGTCCTTCGGAGCAATTGATCGTCGAATGAACATGTATTTTTTTTTCTTTTGGAACTTGTAGTTCAAATTTTGTAAGGACCGATGGCTCATTTTGTAATCTCCTTTATAGTAATAAAACAATACTTTGTTCATAACATATTTGCATCAGATCAATTATTTTTCGATTATCAGTCAGTTTTATTTGACTAACTATCGACTGACCTTCCAACTGACTTAAAGCTAGTGTTTAACCAACTTACAATTTGTCAACTCATAATTTGCCTTTTAGTCATTCAAGACTTAGTTGTTTATCAAAATGTTCATAGGTTGGGGGTTAGTCAACCTTCGATCAGTTTCTAGCCGACTTTTGATCGGCTTTTTACTAACCGACTTTTGATTACGACGATCGGATGCAAGTCAATCATCCTTCGACTTGGTCATGGCCAAATCGGTATCAGACGCATTCTTAACTAGGTAGGGGCAACTAACTAGTTCGCAACCAGTGGATTGATGCTTCTCATTTTGTAAAGAAGTCATGCGTTAGAGTAGATTGCAACTCAGTCGGTCAACTGTTCTACTACAGTTGGCCGACTTATTCTCGTTCATTCATGCTATTTATGTTTAAGAGATACCAACTAAAAGACATTGTTTGATGGTCGCCAATGATCTTTTGGTGATTTAATTCTGCCGACTGTAGAGTGTCAAGGGTCAGTCAGCTATAGTACATCGATAGTTGATTGTCCGTAGCATCCCGACAATCGATCAGCTAGTTGACCAATTCATGGTAGACAAAATGTATAGATGACTAATCAGCTGCAATGAGCTAACAGTCGGTCGGCTATAACAATAGTTTGCCATTGATAAGTCGATCGTGATCCATCGTCTATTGAGTTACAGATTATTTCTTGATCGAACTTCATGTATGACATAGTACACTCGATAATAAAATCAGCCAGAACTTGGGCCTTCATCGATGAGCATGGGCGATAGTGGATGTTGAATTCACTAAGTTTTATTATCCATTTTGCCATTCTTCCTGAAGTATCTAGTAAGTGTAAGATCAACTTCAGGGGTTGGTCGGTTAGAACATGCACCGTGTGGGCTTGAAAATAGGGCCGATGCCGTTACGTCAAAATAATCAAGGTATAGATCATTTTCTCAGCTTTTGAGTATCGGGTTTCTACATTATGAAGCACTTTGCTTGCATAGTATATGGGGTGTTGTACCCAATTTTCATCTTCTCTGACTAAAATCGAAGTAACAGCTTCGTCGAACGTAGCCAAGTATAAATAAAGTCCTTCTCCTTCCGTTGGCTTTACAAGCAGCGAAAGAGTCGTCAGATATTTCTTTAACTCTTCAAAGAATTATCGACATTCATTGGTCCAAGAAAAATCTTTAGTTTGCCGTAGAGTCTTGAAAAATGGAAGACATCGTTCGATAGATTTGGAGATGAACCGACTGAGTGCAGTGACTCTTCCGTTGAGCTATTGCACCTCCTTCTTTAAAGAAGGATGCTTCATGTCAACGATTGATTTTATTTTTTCGAGATTTATTTTGATTCCTCTATATGAAATAAGAAAATCAAGAAACTTTTCGACCGTCACTTCGAAGGCACATTTGGTTGGATTTAGCTTCATTCGGTGTCATCGGAGTGTGTCGAAAGCTTTCTCTAGATCTCGAACGTGATCCTATCTTCGAGCGCTTTTTACAAGCATATCATCGATATATACTTCCATGTTTCACCCGATTTGTGGCTTGAAAATTTTATTTAACAACCGTTGATAGGTCGCTCCTATGTTTTTAAGTCCAAATGACATGACTTTATAGTAATAAATTCCTTTATCAGTGATGAAGGCAGTATATTCTTCATCTTTAGAGGCCATTCAGATCTGATTATATCCTACAAAAGCATCCATAAAGCTTAGGAGTTGGTGTCCCGACGTCACGTCGACCAGCTGATCGATCTTCAGGAGAGGAAAACTATCCTTCTGGCATGCTTCATTTAGATTGTATAATCAATGCAGATGTGCCATTTTCTGTTGGCCTTTTCCACCGTGATGACATTCGCAAGCCATTCCAGGTAATGAGTCTCTCTAATGAAGACTACCATGATGAGCTTATCCACCTCTTCGTCGATGACCTTTTGTCGCTCAGGTGCAAATGATCGCTTCTTCTGCCTCACCGACTTGACATTTGGATTAACGTTAAGTCGATGGGTGATTATTTCTGAAGGTATACCTGACATGTCGGGGATCATCTTCTTTTAATAGAATTAGGATCAGTTGTTCGGCTGGCTTGCCCTATTCTTCATCCACCCGTTGATCAAGCATTTCTAACGGCAGGGGATCTTCTGGTTTGTTTGTTTTTATTATGATCGCAAAGCAACATCGAACAATTTGTTGGTCATCTCGCATTTCTCTCACTCCGACTTTAGTCAAAAATTGGATCAATAAATGATATGTTGATAAGAGCGTTGAGTCTTGGTCTTTTGAGTATGGCATTGTATGCCGACGGGACTCTAACGATCATAAAAATCAAAATGATAGTATTTTATCGAGGTTCTATTCCTATGGTTAATAGAAGATCGATCTCTCCTTCAATGTCGATAGCGTCTCTGATAAATCTGACTAAGAAAATGGAGACTCTTCGAAGTCGTTCGGTCGACATCAACATTGAGAAGAAAGCAGAGTAAAATAAAATGTTAGTCAAACTTTCATTATCGACTAAGATGCTCATTACATCATAATTTACTATCATCATTGAGACGACGATAGCATCATCATGGAAAGTTTGAATTTTTCTTATATCATCATCTGAAAAAGAAATACATTCATTAAATCATTGCCTTTTAGCCAATTCTTCTTCGGATGTTGTCCTCCGACTCTTGGTCATCCAGAAATCATATTGATCACCTCAGTCGTTGGTTGGTTTTGATGGATCTCTTTCGACGATGGTGGTTGATCAGCATGTGGCTCGGTCGGATGATTGAACCAAAATTTGATAAGGAAGCCCCATCGGATGAGTGCCTCGATCTCATCCTTGAGTTGGAAACACTGCTTGGTGTCATGGCCGTAGTCGCAGTGGAACCGACAGTACTTCCTCTTATTCTTGCTTGGATGCTTCATTGGCAGAGGTCGGTGAAGGTATTTCGCTCCTTCGATCTTCATCAAGATCTACGCTCGCAGAGTAGATAGGAGAGTATAGTTGTTATACTAACTCTTCAAATGAGTCGGCATCGAGCTCCATTGGAAAGTCGATGCTTCTTTGTTTGGCATGGGTCAATTAAATCTAGCCGAAGCATCGTTCTTTCGTTGCTTCTTTTTTTGATCCTTTTCATTTTGTTGGCGTCGGTCAGAAGCGCCTTCTTCTGCATGATTATATTTGTCCGCGTGCTCAAGAAGTTTGGCATAAGTTGGGGGAGAGTTCTTATTCAATGAGTAAGTGAACCGAAAACTCCATAGACCCTATCTCATGGCCGAAACGGCCACTTCCTCATTAAGATTTTGGACCTCTAGTGTAGCGGTGTTAAAACATGCTATGAAGGTCCGAAAAGTCTCTCTCTCATTCTGCTTGATCGAGAAGAGATTGTTTGAAGTTCGTGGCTTCACTCGGCTGGTATTGAAATGAGCCATAAAGAAGTTTTCGAGCTGCTCGAAAGAGTCAATGCTTTTCGATTGAAGTATAGAGTACCAGGTTCAAGCAGCTTTCTAAAAGATGGCCGCAAAGTCGATATACATGAGGGTGTCGTTCACCCCCTAGATCATCATGAGAGCTTTGTAGCTCTAGAGATGATCGACTAGGTCGGTGGAGCCATCATATGACTCCACTTGAGGCATCTTGAATCGCAACGAGATCAGCACATTCAAGATACGCGAGGAGTTGTTTGGACTCAGAGACCGTCGGAGGATCCTCTCTTCATGTCTTTCTGGATTCGGGCTAGTCGACGATCGATCTCTTTGAACTTTCGTTCATAGTCGTTGAGTCATCATTGGCAAGATGTCCTTGGCGTCAATCCTCTGGAAGAACTAGAGGAGGAAGAAGTCGTCGGGTTGCGCGGCTTTTTCTCCTCATATCGACTTCGATGAGAAGATGGAGAGATGGACCATCGTGACCGACGGGCAGTTCCTCGCAAATGATGAGGAGATGGAGATTTATCTAGTGCGAGCATCGAGATGGTCGCTCCGATGAAGGAGAGATCGAACGTCTTGGTGTGCAGCGGCTGTGCCTAGACAGCGCTGCCTGCACCGATGGACCTTTCGTCACCACGGGTGGTTGCTGTTGAAGATTACGCACAGTCTTTATGAGAATATGGACCTGTTGCATTAATACGGCTAGTTGCTGGACTTGTGCATCCGACACAACTGCTGGGTATGAAAAACTGTATCCCACTATTGCTGGCAGCGGAGGGGGAAGTGCTTCTCGTCGGGATGAATGGCCAATGGAGCTAGTCGAATTGCGAGCACGAGTTTTCACCATTTTTTGATTTAATGCCCTTCCTGGCGTGCCAATCTGTTGGGACCAATCCACCTATGCCTACGATCGAATGACGAAAAATCTGCAAACACAAGTCCATACTAATTGGAGTCGGCTCCAGTGGGGACCTTTCGATGCCAAAGTTGGTGGATGGATTGGTCGAACAGGAAATGAAGAGCAAGATAGCAGGATTTGCTCTTAGAATAACTTGGAATCCCGTCTAATTGACCAGTTTACCTTCCTTTTATTGGCATCGGGATGATAGCTGCTTAGCACGTGGATCCCTTTTTTTCGGTGTAGCATGATCGTGGGTTGAAAATTAAACCACTCATTAATTATTGTCACCCGCTCTTCTCGAGAATAGTTTCGTAGAGTCGATCGAGAACTAGATAAGTTGTTTGGAGAGCTTCCATTGGTCAATCAACAGATTTGAAACTGATCGATCGTTGGTCGGTTGGCTTTGTACCGATGGTTTGTCGATAAGCTAAATTTATACCGATCGATTGTCGGTCAACTAACTTTGCACCGATTGACTGTCGGTGCCGACTGACCGTCGGTAGGATTGTTTGGAATCGATTGATCATCGATCGATTAGCCAACCGAATATCAGTCGATCGGCTTGAAATCCAATTGTCGTTCATCATGATGACTATCCGTCGGATAATCATACATCGGTGAGCATTGATTTTATGACAGTCCTTTTTTATCATCGATCGTTAGTCGACTGATGATGATTGCCAATCGATGATCGATCGATTCTTGATTGATGGATCAGACGGTGGATCAGTATTCTCCAACAACTCATTTTGATTAACATAAATCCATGTGCACCCGTGACTATGGGTATATTTAGTTGTTTGGAAAAAGCTATGAAAAACTGTAAGTTTTGAAAAAAAATCGAGCTTCTAGCCATTTGGTTGATGGAGAAATATAAGATCACACAAAAAAAAAATTCAAATTTGATTAGATTTTTCACGAAAATTTTTCTATTTTCCTTTTTATTTTCATAGCATTTCGAACAAAATATGTATTTCATTCAAAATATCATTTTTTTCTATTTTAAAATCAAAAAATTATTTTACTTTATTTTATATATATATATATATATAGTCTAGTTGATTTTTTATTTTTTTTGTAAAATAAAAAAAATAACTTTCAATGATTGTAGTGACCACGTCTGAAGTGATAAAGATAATTGAAGTGACAATAATAATAGAGATGGTGTTGCAATACTTGCAATGATGATAGTAACGATGGTGATGACGATAATAGTAATAGTAGAAGTAGAAAAGTGGTCATCTAACTTAATTCCATATTAGGTTTATTATCAACAAGTTGCATTATATTGAAGAACAATTATAACCAAATGGACATTTATGCATGAAACCATTACCAATATGGTCAAAAATGGTTGGCAAATCATGTAAAAGGAATGACATCCAATTGGACTTCTATGGTTAGCAACTCATGATGAAGAAATAACATACAATGTGGCTTCAATGTGATACGACGACGACAACCGTTTCAAGTGCTATTACATGTGCTACTAAATGCCACATGCAAGAGATATTGTATAAGTTTAGTGATTGGCTCTAGGTGCTGTCCATTAGTAGAAGCACAAAGTAAAAATCAAATAGCAATATAACATCTTTTATGGGATATTTATGTTACCATAACACTACTCACCGAGAATTTTATTTCACAAGTTTTCAATAACACTAATAGTAAAAGAAACACTTGACCAAGTAACACTGCTCATTTCATTTGGCAATCAATAAGGAAAGACATGACTAAACAAAAACTAAAGAAAACGAGCTATAACATGACATTCCAAGATAATTTGACCACAACTTACCTTCCCATTGCCTTGTCCCATCCTTTCACAAAAAAGGAAAGAAAGAAATATGAGCACAACGGATACTTGAATTCCCATGGGGGACAGGCAGCCCCAACGTGGATGCTAAATTTTCACTGGGTAGCGGACTCAAGCCTTCTCATATCACATAAAAAGAAACTTAACCTCTTAGATGCGTTAGTAGAATTTTCTATTTGGGCATTAGATATTGAGCACTGTAACTGATGATACACTGTGCCATCAAAGAAAATAGGAAGAAACTTGCATGGGATTGCTTTTTCTCTGCACCATGGTGGAGCATATGGAAAGAAAGGAACAATTGCGTTTTTCACTTTGAAGCATCATTGGTAGAGAAAGTATGGCAAAGTTGCCTCTTCCTTCTTAACAACCGGCCTTCATGGCACCAAGGTGAATACAAAAATTCAGTATAAGAACGTCTGAGAACTCTCAAATGGGACAACAGAAGTGAAGCATAATAGAGAGATACATATCATCTGTAATCACAGTTAAATCTTCTCCTTTGGTTTTTTTTTGCACCACCAAAGAGGAAATAGAAAATTAGAGATATAGGTGCGATTGTATTAACTCGATAATGGCTCCGCGCCTGCTTCTTGCCTCCTACTTGTTATCTTTATTTGCTCTTTCTTATTCATTATCCTTTTGTACATAAAATCCATCATAAATAAATGGGTGGTCATAATCCTCTCTTTTTATAATAATAATAAAAAAAAAAGGACAATACACTGTACCATGTTTGAAGGCCTCTCGTTCCATTATTGATTATATTACTGCAAATGGCATTTGCTAAGTGAATATATTCAATATATATTGCATTATAGAAAATTTTATGGTGGGAGAATATTTGGAGCTCGATTGGGCAATCTAGCACCAATTCTATGGCTCTAATTTTAGAACATCTAATATCGTGTATGCATCTCAAGAGCTGAAGGCCAACGGCTGGATTAGCATTGATTGTCTAGTTGCATTGTTTGAAAAATTGATCTCTTTTAAAATAAAAAATATAAGTGCTAGTCACATTTTTCGGTTTGAAGGGAGCTCGGCTTACCTTGATCACATTTGAGGAAGTATCAAAAGTATACATTCGGAATGAGTTGAGCGCAGGGATAGATGCTAAAAAATTTATGGAGAAAAGCATCAAAATTTTTGTCATTAAGTTGTAAGAGTAACTTATTTTTTTCTAAGAGGAAGGTGAGGGACTCACCTGCACCATAATTAATTATTTAGATTTTAATGCTCTAAATAAATTTGAATTCAATATTGATTGCCAAGCAAAAGAGTGCAACTATGGGGAAAAGCCCCATTTCACTAATATAGTATTATAACAAAATTAATAACAGATCGTAAGAATAATATATATATATATTTGTTATCATCATACATCAAATAATGCGCTATCTTCAGTGGCCGGATCCTTGGCCCTACCAACCTCCTTATCTCGGTGCAGGGGCTACAACGTCAAGTTCAAATTCAAACAGTGTTGAACGTCTCTCCAGAGTAAGACCCCCCAAGGGATGATGGTGCCTTCTTACTTTAACTGACGATAACGGTAGCTTACAATCCTCAAAGTCAGCTATCCTACCTCTAAGATGCAAGAATAGCATCTTGGCTGGTTCTTGTTTCAGCAGTTTATGAAAGGATGCTATCTGCATGTAATAGCCTTCACCAGGATTCGTGATGCGCCTCCACAAATAATACACCAGTTTCTTGAAGCACCACCACATCGTCTGCTTCCATCAATAATTTTATTATTTCTCAAGCTCTGCTCGAGCTCAATCTCTTCAACAAAAACTTTACACGGTCGAATTTTAGAGAAGATCCTTCTCTTGCAGCATTAGATCGCTACTTCGTTGGCATTAAATGGCTCCAACGATTTCTGAAGGCGATACTAAAAGCTTTGTTCAGACCCACTTTCGATCACTCACCAATCCTTTTACGAATCCATCCTCAACCTTCAGGTAAATTCCTTCCGAACAAACCATTTCGTTTCGAAAATCTTGGGTTCTACATACAGGGCTGCGAGAGTTTGATCCGATCATGCTGGAAGAAAGATCTATTGCAAGATTTGTCCTGAAGCTTCATTCTCTGCGCTAAAAACTCAGATTCTGGAATCGCAATTCAGTTCAGAATCTCACTCTATGAAGGGAACAACTACTAAAAAATAGACTCGCTCGATTCATTGGAGGGAACCGGATCTCTCCTTACATCTGAATTAGATGAGCGCACCCTGCTGAAACGAGACCTGGATATTCTGTTGTCGTAAGAAGAAACAATGTGGCGACAACGAACAAGAACATATATGGTGGCTCAGAAATGGGGATCGAAACACAATTTTTTTTGATATATGGGCAAGTAACAGGCAAAAAAAAAAAAAACTCAATTCTTCAACTTCACCATCAGAATAAAATCATGCAAGATCAAGATTGGATTCATCACCATTTTCACGAACACTTCAAAAACCTTCTTGGTGAATCCAAACCACCTTGTATCAAAGCCGACTGGAGGTCACCATATCTTGACGGCGCTCTTGATTTGCAAGCGCTGGAAGCTCCCTTCTCGGAAGATGAAATTAACAATGCAGTGTTCTAGTTAGCCTCAGAGAAATCACCTAGCCCGAACAGATTCATGTTCTCTTTCTACAAGAGGTGTTGGAATATCATCAAACATGATCTCCTGGAAGTACTCCACTATTTCTACAATCATCGGATTTCTCTGTAAAGAATAAACAACTCTTTCATCATCCTACGTCCTAAGAAGGGATCTAAATGCACTGTAAAAGATCATCATCCAATCAGTCTTCTTAATGGTGTTGTGAAGATTATTTCCAAAATGTTGTCATCACGATTTGCACTAAAGTTTGATGGTCTGATCTCGTCATCTTAATCTACATCCATCCATGGTCGATCTCCACTCGAAAATTTTACGACAGCAAAAGAGATAATATCTCAGGCATCCATGACTCATCAAAAAGGAATTGTATTGAAGTTGGACTTCGAGAAAGCATTCGACAAGGTGGAATGGTCCTTTCTTCTAGATCTATTGCAGGCAAGGTGCAAGTGGATCCATAGTATCATCTCTACGGCTAAGTCGGTAGCAAAACCTTTTAATCATCTTTGAGGACTGAGGCAGGGCGACCCTTTATCCCCACGGCTTTTCATCTTAGTCGTGGATGTCTTGGATCGAATTCTAAAATGTGCAGCAAAGCATCAACTAATCGAAGGCATCGGCTCAGGGACGACATCAACTCACTTCCAAAATCTCCAATTTGCGGATGACACTCTCATCTTCGGCGGTGCTTAGAGAGACCAAATTACATCGCTAAAATTTCTTCTTTACTCGTTTGAACTGCTGTCAGGGCTCAAGATAAACTTTGATAAATCTACACCAATAACTAGAGAGAGATTTGCAGATTCTCTAGCTGATTTTCCATTCACATACTTAGGTTTGCCTTAGCGATGTGGACGACACTGATTGAAAAAATTTCGAAGAGGCTAGCAGAGGATGGAATAGCTGGTAGAGTTCAATTGTTAAACTCTGTCATTTCACCTCTGGTTCAATTCTGGATGAATTAAGAAAATCGAGAGCTTTTCTATGGAATGGAGATGAGAAAAATAAGGCAGGAAAAAAATCTGTTGCACCGTCGGATTTCCATTTTGTAAGTGGTGGTAGAATGTCATTTCAAATACTCACAGACGATGTGAGTTAATCAAGGCCACGTATTACAGAGATCAATTAATCACTCATTCAAAAAATTTCAGACTTTTGAAAGAATGGTCTGCAACTCAGAGTCTTATTTCAAACATTAGTCAATTTCAGAGTGGAAAATGGTTTACAAACTTTTTTCTGGAATGATTCTTGGTTGTTCGATCAGCCGATTAAAGAAATATTTCCTCTACCATACACACCTTCTCTTAAAGAAGCGACGGTTGCAGAAGCATCTACAAGAATCATCGAGCATGATTCAAGCAACTATCATGCTTCGACGAATTTTCACCGTGAGCAGCAGGGTAGGGTCTGCAAGAAGTGCTAAAACGAGTAATCATTTCAAATTCACCCGACTTTGTTCATTGGAAGTGGTTCTCCACGAAGAACTTCTCCTTTAAAAAAATGCTACCATTTCCTTTTAGATGGCAGAATTCATCCTCAATTCAACAAAATTATCTGGAAGATAAAAGTACCCCAAAAAGTCAAGTACTTCCTCCATCTTAGCTTTCTCGGTAAAATTTTAACAAAATCTAACTTAGTAAAGAGAGGATCTGTGACTCAAATGAGGAGACATGGATCATTTGTTTCTTCAATATCAGTTCTCAAAAAGAGTTTGGGAATTCTTCCATCAACGATCTTCCTTCCTCTCTCTCAAGAGACACTATGAATGGATTATAGAATGTCAAAGGACATCAATTCGTTATTATTACTTATATCTTGACCTTCTGCTGCTGCTGTAATATAATTGAAAAAAGGTTCTTTTCATAAATATTATGTGCAGCAAAAATCTGACTACATAAATTTGGACAGAACAATTTATCCACCATAAGGATGAGGCGCTTTAGCACAGACAGTAACATATTCACCTCTCAGAGGCCACATGTTCTTTAACATTTCTGTGGTTCCTTTTCATCAAATAGATGGTTTGAGTCTCAATATTTTTTCCTATATTTTTCTGCTTCACCATGAAATAATAATGGATTCATGTTATATACTGGAGGGAGAAAACCGGAAATAGCCGTTCAAGGGCTTGGTTGTTTATTTTCACCTCCCCATAGCAGATGCTGCTAAGGAGCTTGGCATATCATGTATGACCGCACTCAAGAAGATTTGTCGTAAACATGGAGTGCACTGATGGCCTCACCTTATTATAGGTCTCTCTCTCTCTCTAAATGTCTCTGAACTCCATAGCTCACAAGACCATATTTGGTTAAATGAACACATATCGAGCTAGAATTATTTCTTCTAACAAAACCTAAAATTAGAAATGAGGCAGATCAAAAGCCTAGATAAGAGGATCTCAACACTGCAACAATGTTGGCACACTAAAACTGGTGTAGCTAGAACTCAAATTGAGATTGAGAGGCTCAAGGTTGAAAGGGCAGGGATTTGTGCTGGTCTACTACCACAGGTTGGCATGGGAAAACATCATGTATCTAAATTGAAATTTGATGCATGAATTATAGAAGATTTTTTTATGAATCTATGCAGAAGATTAGCACATAAAAATATAGATGCATATCTGTGTTCATCATTGATTTTCTAAGAATAACAACGGATGCTTAGACGAACACCAAAAGCTAAATCTTTCTCCACCAACTTTCTCTCAACAAGCGACTATTCGATGGGGCAATTCTGAAAATTAATTTCATAGTATTTATAGAAAATAGAGAGGGGACCTAGTCGTTTAAAATAAAATCCTAACTAGTCTACCCATCATGGACTCAAGTTGGGTCAAAGCCTACACTATGCCGCCCCAACCACACTAACCTAACAGCAGTGTCTATTAATCTGAATCATATAATCAGCCTATTTTTAATAAAATAAAATAAAATAATTAATTAATAACAGTCCATAATTAAGAAAAATTCTCATATGAATAGGTTGTAGATACATTGGGCATTTGCTCACTCTAGAGTGGGTTGTTTCAAAGGCAAGAAAAACAGGATAGATAAGAGAGGACTAGAAAGCAAGGATAATTTTATTAACTTTAACTGCTGAATAAAATACAGGACACTTCTTAACTGAATACCTACAATTTTGCAACCCATAAAGACATGTTAACTACAGCTAACCTGACCAAGAAAACAGCAACAAATAGAACAACTAACAACCTAAGAACCAGCCACAACAGCCAATTATTCCTGAAGACTATGACTCAACTAAAGACTAGCAGAGACAACAAAGACTGCAGCTTGCAATTCACTAACAATATCATCTATAGATACTCCAACATGGCTATTAAATTAGTGTAATAAATATGAGGAAGAAGTGCCTTTTTTTTTTTGTATGGATATTGTGTGAAAATTTTTCTTAATTATGGACTACCATTAATTAATTATTTTATTTATTTTATTAAAAATGGACTAATTATATGATTCGAGTTAATAGACATGCTTGTGAGCCCAATATTGTTTCTGATCCTTTTGTTTTAGGTCGGATGTACCTTATATTGGATTGGTATGGTTAGGACGGCATAGTATAGGCTTTGATCCGATATGAGCCCATGATAGGTGGGCCTATTAGGATTTTATTTTATTTGGCTAGGTCCTCTCTCCACTTCCTAAAAATACCATAAGACTAGTTCTCTGACTTGCCCCATCGAATAGCCGCCTATTGAGAGAAAGCTGGTGGAAAAAGATCTGATTTTGATGTTCGTCTAAGCATCCATTATTATCATTTTTCGTAAATTAATGATGAATACAGGTATGCATCTATCTTTTGTATTTTAATCTTCTGCATAGATTCATGGGAATTATCTACATGTGGTATCAGAGCAAGTTGTAGAGGATTAGAATTAAAAAAAAAAAATTAAAGAAAAGAAGGACGGATCTTCTCAGACCATGACCACTCTTCTCTTTCTTCTTGCAGGCTGGATCTTTCTCCGATCGGATCAAGGTCCGGCGAGGCCTGTTAAGGGGAACAAAGATCGGATCAAAGAATCTGATAATAAAAATTAAAAAAAATAAAATAAAAGGGCGAGAGGGGCGACGGTTTCCATCACCAAGCCCTCCTTCTCTTCCGCCCGTGCATGACCTACAGCGACCATGAGATCGGCGGCAGCATAAAGGGGACCGACGGCATCCCCGATGGTAGGGGGCACTAATCACTGGACTTTTCTTTTCGTTTTTTCAAAGAAACAAAAAGAAAAAGGAAGAAGGGAAGGAGGAGGCCGCTAGCTTCTCCCATGCCATGCGCTCCTCCTCTCCCATGGGCGATTAGTGCCGACAACCGACCAGCATGACTAGAGAGGGGACGACGGTCATCCTCCCACCGGCCGTCGACTCAAATAAATAAAAAAAAGGAAGGTACTTCAGGGGTGGCGACTCTAGCTGCCACGCCCTCCTTCGCCCCTCACGTGCGGCGGCCGATGGCAGGCCTCTCATCGGTGACTGGCGGCAATCGCCCGATTGGAGTTGAGGCAGGGAGGAGGCGCCGATGAGCTCTCCTCTCCACTGCCCAAAACCCATAAAAAAAAATTTACGAAACCCATCGTGAGGGAGATGAAGTGGCCTAACGGGTTTTGAGTTTTGGGTTTTGATCCAAAATCCAAATCCGATTTAATCAATTAAGAGTATAATTATATTTTTGCACTTTAGTCCTTGCAATTATAAAAATTTGATTTTAGTCCAAAGAAAATTATAGTTTAGCCCCTATAATTATAAAAATTTAATTTTAGTCTAATAAATTATGTTTTAGTCCTTTTATTGTAATTTATTATGTAAATCTCTATTTTGCAATTAAGATCCTGTTGAAGGTTATTATTTATATTAGTCCTTCAAAATTTTAATTTACTTTTTAAAAATTTTATTTCTGATCATGCTCTTCAGAAAATTAATATCTGACATTATTTTAGCATGATATATATCTTTTGAACAATACAAATATATTATTGTTGCTTTGAAATGCAATATTATATTGTATTATGATCAGTGGGATGCATATTGTTAAGTATCCAATATTGGACTTGATCATTTTGGATATTTAATTTTCTGTATGAATAATTTTATAGATTAGCATAAATATTTATCATCAAAGTAATTTATTTATGTTAGTTCATGAAATTTTCATTATTAGAGAGATATTTTCTAGTTGTGACATACAATCACCTGCCAAAAGGGGGTCATTGTATGTTTTAACTAAAAATTATATGGACCATTATGTTGCGAGGGTATTCTGACTTTCGGAGTCTGTCTATCCAAAGGAGATAGATTTCTGAATGCTAGGGTATTTCTTTTATGGCCTTATGTAAAGAACTCTATGCATATTGCATGTTCTACCCAAAGGGGAACATGTGATATAGTATTTGGGCTCTTGTTCATGGTTTATGTCATTATATGATTGTATTATTGGTAAATGCCGATTATCTAATATTTGACATTCTTATTATTTATTTGTACAGTCTTTTTTGATGTTAATAATAATAATATTATCGTTGAAGTCTTGACCGGATCAAATTATAAGAGATGGAAACAAGATATGAAATTTGCTCTAGGGATAGCTGATATTGATTTGGCTTTGCATGAGAATAAACCTGATGATCTTAATGATCAGAGTACACCAAAATAAAAAGATTATTCTGTTAAGTAGAAAAAATCTAACAGACTTAGCTTAATTGCTATTAAGAAGTCAGTTTCTGAGTATCTTTTGAGCAGTCTACTAGAGACCAATAGTGCTAAGAAACTGTTTGATGCTATAGGATAGAGATACTTTGTATCTGAAAATGCCGAGTCTGGATGTCTGATGAAAGAGTTGACAACCATGAGATATGACAATGTTGGAGGTGTTAGAGAATATATTCTGAAAATGGTTTACCTCCAAACCAAACTTAAGGATCTGAAAATTGAATTGCCTGACTCCTTTCTAGTGCCTCATGCTTCAAATTTCTTATCTGCTAAATTCTTCCAGATTAAAACTGCCTATAATACTCTAAATGAAACTTGGAATATTAATGAGTTGATCACTAAATGTGTTGCTGAGGAAGAGAAACTAAAAAAAAGAAAAGAGTGAGATTGTCCTACTTTTCTTTCAACCAAAATCCATTCTGGCAAAGATTTTATGAAGAAAAAAAGAATAAACCTGCTGCTCTTAAACAGTCTTAGGATGTTAAAGAACATGGTAACAATCTTAGTCAGAATCATTTTATAGTAGGTTCTAAAGTTGCCATTGAAAAAGATGTCAAGTATTTTTATTGTAAAAAAAAAGGTCACATAAGAAGTCAATACTACAAATTCAAATCTTGGTTAGAAAAAAAATAAAAATAAGAAAGTAAGCCCCTGGCTCTTATTTGTTATGAGTCAAATATAGTTGATGTCTTTATTAATTTATGGTGGATAGATAGCGATGCCACAACTCATGTTGCCTTTTTCTTGTAGGGATTCATAAACAAGAGAAAATCAAGTCTGAAAGAGACCAAACTGAAAGTAGAAAATGATCTTGAAGTTGAAGTTAAAGACATAAGACTTGTCAAGTTGTCTTTAGAGCCTGGTTTTAAAATTTCTTTAGAAAATATCTTTTTATGTACCTTCTTTTAGAAGAAATTTGATTTCTATTTTCTTTTTAGATAAGATTGATTTTGATTTTAATTTTTAAAATAAAAAAGTTGATTTGATATTTAATTCATAAATTATTGGTTACGGCATTTTGAGTGATGTATTATATAAATTGTGTTTACTTTATGATAATCCCTATGCTTCTTTGAATGTTGAGAATGTGATTGCAAAATATTCTCTAATCAAAGAAAGATCATCTGTGTTATGGCACAAATGCTTAAGATACATATCTAAGAAAAAAATTGATAGACTAATTAAAATGATATCTTGCCTACCTTGGATTTTTGAGATATGGAGACTTGCATTGATTGTATTAGAGATAAATTGACTAGGACTAAAAAGAAAGGAGCAACTTATAGTTTAGGTCTTCTAGAAATAATTCACACCGATATCAGTGGACCTTATTCTTCTACAATCTGTGACAATAAATACTTTATCATATTTATTAATAATTTTTCTCGATATGATTATCTTTATTTGATTAAAAAAAAATTTGATACTCTTGAAAAATTTAAAATCTTTAAAATAGAAATTGAAAGACAATTGGGAAAGGTCATCAAGATTGTGAGATCTGACCGTGAAGATGAGTATTATGGCAAATATGATATAGCAGAATAACATATGGATCCATTTGCCAAATACTTACAAGATTGTGGAATTGTAGTCCAATATACTATGCCTGATAGTTCTGAGTAGAATGGTATGGTCGAAAGGCATAATCGCACCCTTAAGGATATGATGAGGAGCATGATGAGTAGGACAAATTTGTCAAAATATCTATGAGGTGAGGCTATTAAAACTGCATTGTATATTCTTAATAGGATTCCTAGTAAATCTGTATCGAAAATATCTTTTGAAATATGGACTGATAGAAAGCCTAGTCTAATTATTTTCGGATTTTGGGTTGTCCTGTAGAAGTGAGAATATATAATCCTATAAAGAAAAAGACTGATCTCAGAATCAGTTGTTGCTATTTCATTGGATATCCAGAACATGTTAAAGGATACAAATTCTATAGTCCTGAAAGAGGTGATAAAATTGTAGAGTCATAGACTGCAAAATTTTTAGAACTTGATGTGATTGATACAGAATTCTTTTGAGGCATTGATGTTGATAATAATCAGACTGAGACCGTCTCCATTTCTATGACTGCACCATATGAAAATATAGTTTATGCACCTATTGAGAGAATGAATGTTCAGGCCCTAATCTTTCTGCTCTTATATTGAATCCTCAACCTATTCAGCCTAATGATAAGGTGACATTAAGAAGATTTGCTCGACAAAGAAGCTCTGCCATTTTTGATGATTTTTATGTCTATCTTAGGAAAAGTGATTATAATATTGACATATGGTTAACCCAATGACATATTATGATGCTGTGATTTATTCTCAGTCTGATTTATGGATAAATGCTATGAAGGAAGAAATATAGTCTATAGCCAATAATAATATATGGAAGCTTATTGAGCCTACTGAACATAGCAAATATATTGGATGTAAGTGGCTATATCAGACTAGGAAGGATTCTAAATGAAGGATTGAGTGATTCAAGGCTAGATTGATAGCTAAAAGATTTATTCAGAGAGAAGGAGTTGATTATACTAAAACTTTTTCTATATCTATAAAAGACTTTTTTAGAATTATTATGTCTTTAGTGGCTCATTATGACCTTGAGCTTCATCAGATGGATGTTAAAACTATGGTAACCTCAGTAAGAAAGTATATATGAAACAGCCTGAGGATTTTTAAGAAAATAGAAAAAAATATTTAGTCTGCAAATTGAAAAAGTTGATCTATGGTCTGAAACAAGCATCTAGACAATGATATTTGAAATTTGATGAGATAATAATCTCTCTTGATTTTGAAGAAAATAAAGTTGATCAGTGCATCTATCTCAAGACCAGTAGGAGTAAGTTTATTTTTCTTATTCTATATGTTAATGATATCTTGCTTACCAGTAAAGATTATGGTCTGCTCAATGAGACTACACAAATATTATCTAGAACTTTTGATATGAAAGATCTTGGAGAAGTAGCTTTTGTCCTAGGCATTGAAATTCATAGGAATAGATCTCATCATCTGTTGGATTTGTCACAGAAGGCATACATTAATAGAGTTTTTGAAAGATTTAATATGTAGAATTATAAATTTTGTGATACGCCTATTACTAAAGGTGATAAGTTCAGTAAAGATCAGTATCCCAAGAATGAACTTGAAAATGATCAGGTGAAGAATATCCCTTATGCCAGTGCTATAGGAAGTCTGATGTATGCTCAGGTTTGCACCAGACCTGATATTGCCTTTATAGTGAAAGTTCTTGGTAGATATCTATCGAATCCAAATTTTTAATATTGGATTGCAGCAAAAAGAATAATAAGATATTTATAGAAAATCAAGGACTATATGCTTGTGTATAGAAGAACTGATGATCTACAATTATTAGGATATTTGGATTTAGATCTTGCTGGATGCCCTGACGATTTGAAATCAATCTTAGGATATATTTTTATGTTAGCCGGAGGTGCAGTATTCTGGAGGAATGTTAAACAGACTATGACAGCTTCTTCTACTATGCAAGCTGAGTTTATTACTTGTTATGGAGCTGGTACTCAAGCTATTTGGCTGAAAAATTTTATTGCAGGACTTCAGATTATTGATTCTATCTCTCGACCACTAACAATCTATTGTGATAATAGTGCTGCTGTATTCTTCACAAAGAACAATAAATCTTCTAGTAGATCTAAATATTTGGAGCTGAAGTACCTAACAGTAAGAAATCTTATGAAAAAAGGAGACATAATTGTTGAGTACATAGATACAGAGTCAATGTTAGCTGATCTCTTGACTAAAGGTTTGAGGTCCATATGCTTTATAAGGCATGTTGAAAATATGGGCATACTGAGTTCTTTTGATGTACTTGGTTAGTAGGAGTGACTTTGTATTTATGTTTTATTATTATTTTATTGTTATGGACTCTTTACATCTCGTATACTTTTGATATACATCGTTGGCATGATAAATTAATGGTACATTTATTTTAATTCTTTTGTTTATGTGTACATATTTATTTTAGTATACTTAGAGATATCTCTTATTTATGTACCTACTATATGAAATATGAGATCAGGTGTTGAGTCTCAGATATGTTGTGTTGTCTCATTATTGACACCATGTTGAGTATGTGAGGCAGAATGACTTGTTGTGAAAGTTATTAGAATTTTTCTTACTTATTTTGTACCCAAGCATGTTGAAGAGAAATTGGAGAACTGATAATGAAAATAGCATATATTTAGATCACTTTTGGATGTTGTTTTCTTGCTATACTACCACACCAAGACTCATGTCGATAGTGTTAATTATGTTTGTAACCATGGATAAGTTTTGTATCAGATAAAGAATGCAATGACTCCCATGATTCAGTATGATCAATATTATTGGACCGAGTCAATTCTGAGGTACTGTCTATGGATCATATGTTTTTCAAAATCATGGCCGCGTATTATGTTTTCTATTATTTAGCTCGAGAGTCAGTTTTAAAAGTAAAATATTTTCAAAATTTTAAAAACCTAATTAATATTGCCCAAATGGGAGAATGTGAAAATTTTTTTAATTATGGGCTATCATTAATTAATTATTTTATTAAAAATGAATTGATTATATGATCCGAGTTAATAGATATGCTTGTGAGCTCAATATTGTTTGTGATACTTTTGTTTTGGACCAGATGCATCTTATATTGGATTGATGTGGTTAGGGTGGCATAGTATAGGCTTTGGTCCGACATGAGTCCATGATGGATAGATCTGTTAAAATTTTATTTTATTTGACTAGGTTCCCTCTCCACTTTCTAAAAATACCATGAGACTAGTTCTCTGACTTGCCCCATCGAATAGCCGTCTGTTGAGAGGAAGCTGGTGGAGAAGGATCTGATTTCGATGTTCATCTGAGCATCCGCTGCTGTTATTTTTCGTAAATCAATGACGAACACAGATACGCATCTGTCTTTTATATTCTAATCTTCTGCATAGATTCATGAAAATTATCTACATACTATTTTTCGTTTTTCCAAATATGGTTTTCAATACCCTTTCTTAATTCCTACTCATCTTTAAAATGCTATGGCCATAAGCAAATACATGTCCTTAGTTCCATTTAATCAACAAGGTAGGAGTAAAGCCATGCATATTATATGAAGTATAGTGGATAGGTGAGTATCCCAATTATTTATCTCATACAATTTCTATAAAAAAGAGAACCCGAAAACGCTATTATTCTCTAGCCACAAGCTTAATGACTGACTTATTCTGAAGTATCGTATGATCTCTAAGAGGGCATTTAGTTTGCAACTGGAATTGAAATCAGAATGGATTGGATCGGAATTGGAATGGCCAAATCCTCCAAAGCGTTTAGTTCGTGATTGGAATCGGAATAAATATATGAATACTTAGGAAAGAGTAGGGCTTAAGTTTTAGGTAAATTAGATCATTCTTATTTTATTCTAAAATTGAAATTAGGATAGGACTCCTTCCAAACAAACGGTTGAAATGGGAGTCGCCCATTCCCATTCCGATTCTACATCCCAACTTTCCCAAATCAAATACCCCCTAAATATTTACATTCTGTGGGAAACACATCTCTTGACATTTAGGATTCTTATCAAGAAATGTTAATGTTCCAAGCAAGAGCATTCTAATTTCTATGGACATGCTCATCTGTCTCATGAGCATAGTGCCATGCAATGTATTGGTCTTCCTCACCAAGCTGTGCATGAGCAAATGAGTTGGCTTCAGAAGGGCAAGAAAGATGGCAAGGCCGTTATGCACAAACAATAATTTAGGCAAGTCTGCATACATGCAAAGAATCTGATCCATGTAGCTCCCAAGATATAAGCAGGTGAAAGTATGGTTCATGTCATAATTAGGCGGTTTTTCCTTACATTAAGCTACAAAACTATACTAATTTGATGCTAAAGTTTTCAAGTACAATTTGGGATCTGTTTGAGTAATCTAGTAGGATTGGACTAAATTTCTTACTGGATTCATAGATCAAGCAGCCTTTTTAAATATGACCCATATCAACCCAACACCCTCTTGATCTAAGAGAAATTCTTTGTACACTACACCTAATATAGAAAAAATACACTATCTCATTTGATTGGGCCACGTAGTTACTATTTTTCAATACATATTTAACACCTGTAATTTCATTTTTTCATTTAAAATTTTAAATGATAAAAATATCTCTCTGCTTCTAAAAAAATTATGACATCATGCTGTTAAATTATGACTTTTTGTATACATGATATCGTAAAAGAGGAAGAGGCATTCTCATCATTTAAAAATTTTATAAATTTTTAATGAAAAAAATATCCTTCTCTCTTTATGACTTCTAGAAGAAAAATTATAATAAGATGTTATAATACGGTCATAAAATATCATAATTTTTTTTAAAAAAAATATTTTCATCATTCAAAATTTGAAATAAAAAAGTAAAACTGCAGAATGGGATGATGCGCTCCATATCAATTTTTTTGCATCATATTGTGCACAATGTGTTTCTCCTTGGTCTAATCGTATAGAAAGCAAAAGGATCCATAGAGGTCTTTTTTTTTCCTTCCACGTGATTCAGATTGGTTGCGGGGGTTGATATGGGCCATATTCAAATAGGCTGAATGGGCTGTTCGATCCACGAATTTAATAGGAACCCGGTCTAATATTGTTAGATTAGCCTAATAGGCCTTACTTGCTAAGATTAGAAAAAGTACAGATATTGAGTTTCCTGCCCCTTGCTGAAGACCATCAGATTATAATGTGGAGGACCATTCTTGGCTACATCTTTTTTGACCGCTTAAATTAAGACAAGATAGTTATTATATGCAGACTTGGAATCCAGACCAGCAAAAGGTGCTTGCAAGATGAGGCAAAGCTTTACAGAGAGCCTTGTCCTTGGCCTTTCAACATGCCTGGCATATCCTTCTTGGGGATATAGTCTGATCCCTGAAGTGGGTAAAAGCAATTGGAGCACTAGAAAAGCCACCATAACAACTGGAGCTCTGCTCTTCAATAATGTAATATGATACCCAACTTACAGACAAACTCGGCAGCTTCGTAACTCACTACATCAGAAATGCAACAATCAACAAGTTGATTGGCTGACAAGCTCAACAAAAGCAAACATAATTTATGGTACGCTTTTGATTAGCTATAATGCGCGCACGCGCGCATATACACACACACGCACGTGTGTGTGTGTGTGTGTGTGTATAATAATGGGCGTGTGTGTATAATAGGCTATGCAACATGGGATAACCCTCTTCCAATACTTTATTATTATTATTATTTTGGATAAACCTAGATGTATTAAACCTAAAGATATGTGAATCAAAAATTAAAATATGTAAAACATCTAAAGCAATATCCAACATAATAATCCAAAAAATAGTTCTCATATGTATCAGCATCTAATCAGCTATACTATATAGGCGTGTTTAATCTCATAAGATAAAAAAAAGTAGCAACCATTCTCCAATAATCATTTAATAATAATAGATTAGAACCAATCTCAATAGTAAACCGGCTGAAAAACCATCTAATCACAATCGATGAGTCACATTCAAATATAATATGAGTTATCTTCTGACTTCAGATATATCACCATACACTTCAATCTTTTCCATTTAGCGCACAATTCAGCTATTAACACTGTCATCTCAAACAAATGAATTTTCTTAGCTGCCACTAGAACACCACTTAATATGTCTAATAACAAAATTAGCTCCCCTATAATCTTCTTTATTCTAAATAAATTTTGATAAAATAGAGAAGATGGAGACTTCCAAAACAATAAAACATCTAAGAAGATGCAAAAATTATATGGTACTTTCATCGTTCCATCAATTACAATCAGTCCAAATAACCCGATACAACCATCAAAGACTCATTTGATAAGCTTGCACCCTCAATTAATTAGCTAACCATATCAAATGTAGGGCCATGATCAAAGGTGACCTAGATGCAGGAAATTTCTACCAAAGATTTTAAATAAAAGAATAATTCTTGGATTATATCAAGTTGCCGGTTGACTGTCATGGATCATGGGAGTCCTTTCCCTTTTTTTTTTTTTTTTTTGAATAAGACCAGCACAAAAAAATATTTAAAGGAAAAAACTCCATGGCCATCATCGGTTGATGAAGGACCCCCATCTTTCTTCTAATGCCAGCCAAGTGCTCGCACGTGCCCCATTCTTCCCGACCACACGCCACAGCCTCGCTTCCACTCTCTCTCCCTTCCCCGTTTCTCTTCTCTCTCTTCCTCCCCTCCCCGGAGCCCGGAGGCCGCTTGCCCGTCCGCCCACCGGCGAGCGCTCCCGCCACCACATCTGCGGCGAGTGCAGTCTCTCTGTCCTTTTCCGTCGATTACTAATCCAAGGTGCGATTTTTAGGCCCTTTACCATGCCTTTCTTCAAGTCAAAAGAGTGATTTTTATCCTTCGCCAAGCCGCCGGTCGCCGGGCGGCTAGGGTTTATGCAGTATAGGAGTCATATTGCTCTTTGAGTAGGAGGATTGGATCTTTTCTTCCCATTTTGGTTAGGTTTAAAGCTATTGCTATGCTAATGTACTTATTTGTTTATATATGTTATATATTTGATCACATTATGAGTTGATTTGGATTCATTTCTTTGAAATTGTTGAATTGATCATGCATTAATGGAATTATGTGGGTAGATCTGTGGTTTAGGTTCATATTGTAGGGTTTATCTGCTCCCCATTAGAAAGCTGTCACCTTGAGCAGGTTCCTATTCTTTGTCGACCCCCTGCTTCTTGGCACAATGTCAATTCTCCGCAGAGTACTAGTGACTGCAGGTCTTGCTCAAGGCTAGTTGGTTGTTGATTCATTGTCGTTGCCAAGATAACTAGGTTGGTGCCTGGCAAAGAGAACTGATTCAGTCAAAATTGGCTTTGACGATTCATTCGAGAATGAGATATCTTGGCTCTGACAATGTCATGTTGGAAAATGCTTCTTACTTTTCGGAGGAGGAACATGCAAATGATAGCTAAGTTTCTCTATTCTGCTTGGAGTCACCTCACTTCACCTTTTGTTACACCACCAACTCCTGTTTGGAACTAACTCACTAAGATTAATTTGTAAAGGAAAATAAAGTATAATAAACTGGCTTTTTAACCGACCAGACCAACTTTCTCTGGATTGCGGATAATTTTCCTAGCACATGAAGGAAAATGAAGTGCTTGTACTTAATAACTAATTTTTAATTTTCTTTTAGCTGTTATTTGCTTTGTGTTGATCCTTTGCCTAATTTCTGTATGTTTTTTCTTTCCCTAAAGCTACCAAGGATACAACTAGTAACTTCTGGTTGGATGTAGGCGATAGTTGGAGAGACAATCGCCTCAAACTTAAAAGACTTGAGAATTGGTTGAGCTGCTTGCTAGTAGGTTGCTTTTTTGGTGTACACAGTAAAGTATTATCTTTTGAAAAATGTTCAACTTGTCACTGAGTTATGTATTGAAACATGAGGAAAATCTCTTGCATTGCAAAACCAAACTTCATGACAATTAGGATGCTAGGATGGTCATAGCTATAATTAAAATCTGGCTGTTAAGTGGATGTGAAAGTTCTTTCCTTCATAAAGATTGTAAAAAGAGGTCTACAGGGAGCATTGATCTAGATTAATTGCTTGGGGTGCCATATTATGGGTGTATACAGCTCTAAAGCTTGCTTAGTCATTTACAATTTCTCCTTCAACTTGATTTCAGGAGGCGATGAATCATATAGGAGATCCTGTGAAAGATGTTACATACATATCCATGGTTAGACTGTGTGGCATAAAAATATCAGATGTAGATTAGGTGAGAGATTCACTACTTGATATGTGTACCTTCATTGTGGGGAACCTAAAATACTATAAAAGCAAATTAAGGTATTGTTATCAGATCTAGCAGATAGGCCCAAGTAAGAGTATATTCAAGATGTGAGCTCAGGTGGCTAAAGAAGTTAATGTAAGAAATGGTTTTGTCATGCTTAATGAAAACATAAATAATAACATGACTTCATATTACTCTATTTTCTGTTCCATGATCAAAGAAAGCACATAAGGTTGGCTGTTAGTCTGTTACTGTGTTGAAGAGAAGATGAAAAGGGTATAAACAAATAGTTATTCAGAAAGTAAGGGCTCAAAATTAATTGGCTGATCTTCTTTGATTGGCTTTCTTAGGCATTCTCAGCATCAGTTATGTGTTCGAAGGAGGGCATAATTGATATATGTTCTCCAGCTTCATGGGGAGTTTGAAGACTTGGTTACTATGTTATTTCAGGGTGTAAATAACTGTCAGGCTTTTCCCCTTGTAAGAGCCTCATAAAATTGTCAGCTCCACTTAGAGTGTCAGGCTTTTGTCCATAAAACATTTAACATTTACTTTGGTAGTTCAGGGAAAAGAGAGTACATTCTTCTTGATCAAACCCAATGAAGTACCTGATTTTCCCCCACATCCCTTTTTTCTCTTTTATCCTAAATTTTCTCACTTGTTATTTGTTTCATCTTCCCCATCTCATCTTTTTTCTTCTTTTCTTTCTCCTTTTTCTTTGTTACTTTCTGTCTGTTAGGGGCCTAGAACCACAGCTATGGGACTGCTTGTGCTGAAACATCCACTGTTTATAACCTGGTCCCCTAAGAAGTATGACATATTAAAATTAGTAAAAGTAGTCGCTCTATGGTATTATGATCATCATAGTTTCGTAAGTATATCACATTCAGATCACAATGACATTCCATTTGCTCTATGTCCAACTATTGTTTCTTTTCCCACATCCTCTTGTCAGGTGAGAATGATATATTGATACCTTGCAATTATGAATTATTTAAGGACCATACTACTTTGATAATTTCAAAGAACTATCAATATTGTTTTATTGATTTCTACTCTTGTTTTGAAATTATTGACTAAAAGATATGCTATAAATGCCATTGATTTATGTAACGCTTACCTGCCAATGGTTTAAATTTGTCAGTTTTTGTCTTACTCTTATAGCATGAGATAAATGCTACATATTTTTCTCAATAAAGCAAATTCTGAAGACTTTTTAGAACTTTCTCATGAATGGGTCTTAGAACTTTTAAGCATTCTCTCTGTCTTATTGACGTTTAAAGATTTCAGTTTTTGTTAAATAGCTGCATCGATGTTAAACCGAGTGGCTACTGCAGGAGAATGGTGAGAGGAAGAGATGCTTGTTGGGAGCACTGTGTCTTGGTTGATGCTACGAGACAGAAAGTTAGGTGTAACTATTGCCATCGTGAGTTCAGTGGAGGGGTTTACAGGATGAAGTTTCATCTGGCTCAGATTAAAAACAAAGACATAGTCCCATGTAGTGAAGTCCCAGATGAGGTAAGAGATTTAATACACAGCATTTTAAGCACTCCAAGAAACAAGAAAGCTTCCAAGAAGCCAAAGATTGATCGTGTGCAGAATGGGCCCCAAAATAGCTCTTCTGCTAGTAGTGGTTTCCATGCCAATAATGCTAGATCTAGTGGACAACATGGAAGCACCTGCCCATCCTTGTTACTGCCGCGCCCTTCACCAAGTTCACAGCCCCCGCTAGATGATGCTCAAAAGCAAAAGCATGATAATGCTGATAAGAAAATAGCTCTGTTTTTCTTTCACAACTCTATTCCCTTTAGTGCATCTAAATCTATTCAGTATCAGGCAATGGTTGATGCAATAGCGGAATGTGGGGTGGGCTATAAAGCACCGACTTATGAGGGGTTGCGATCAACTCATTTAGAAAAAGCAAAAAGTGAAATATGTGACAATCACAAAAAACTAAGAGATGAATGGAGAGAAACAGGTTGCACCATTTTCTCTGACAGTTGGTCTGACGGGAGGTCCAAATCACTTTTAGTTTTTTCCATTGCATCACCTAAAGGGATCCAATTTCTAAAATCAGTTGATATCTCATCCCATGCAGATGATGCTTATTATTTGTTCGAGTTACTTGATTCTGTTATCATGGATGTTGGTGTGGAAAATGTGGTGCAAGTCATAACAGATAGTGCAACCAGCTATGCTCGCACAGGAGGGCTTCTGTTAAAGAAGTATCCTTCATTATTTTTGTCTCCATGTGCTTCGTATTGTATCGAGAAGATGTTGGAGGATATCAGTAAGCAGGATTGGATGGGTACAGTCTTGGAGGAGGCCAGGACCATAGCAAGGTACATATACAGTCATGACTGGATATTGAATATAATGAGAAAGTTCACTGGAGGAAAGGAACTAATCCGGCCAAAGCTTACAAGATTTGCAACCCATTTTCTTACCTTAAGATCCATCGTGATTCAAGAAGATAATCTGAAGCACATGTTTTCTCATGCTGATTGGTTGTCATCTGTATACAGCAGAAGACCTGATGCGCAAGCAATCAGATCGTTATTATTTCTAGAAAGATTTTGGAAATCAGCACGTGAAGCTGTTAGCGTGTGTGAGCCTCTTCTTAAAATTTTGAGGGTTGTAGATGGTGATATGCCAGCTATGGGATACATATATGAAGGTATAGAAAGGGCAAAATTGGCAATCAAGATACTTTATAAAGGATGTGAAGAGAAATATTTGCCAATTTTGGAGATAATTGAGAGAAGGAGTGTGCAACCTCATTCTCATCTACATGCAGCTGCAGCTTTCCTTAACCCTTCAATCTTCTATAATCCAAATTTTAAGTTTGACGCAAATATTAGAAACGGTTTTCATGCGGCTATGTGGAAAATGTTTCTTGAAGAGAAAGATAAAATTGAACTTACTAAAGAGCAGCCTGTATATTTAAATGCGCAAGGTGCTCTTGGGAGTGAATTTGCTATCATGGGAAGGACATTGAATGCACCAGGTAGGTTCACCAATTGTTTGGTCGATACCATTTTTATTGAGCTTTAATTGACCTACTTAGTGAACATCTTGCATACATAAATACATACACATACTATTCAACCTCTTGGTCTTTCATGTACTCCCAGGTGATTGGTGGGCTGCATATGGTTATGAGATTCCCATAATGCAGAGGGCTGCAATGCGGATACTAAGCCAGCCTTGCAGTTCATACTGGTTCAAGTGGAACTGGAGCACTTTTGAGAACTTGCATACAAAGAAACATAACAAGATGGAATTAGAAAAACTGAGTGATTTAGTGTTTGTGCATTGCAATCTTCGATTACAGGCCATCAGTCAAAATAGGGATGGAAAGTGTAAACCTGTTGTATATGATGAAATAGATGTAAGTTCTGAGTGGCCAACAGAGTCTGAATCTTCATCACTTCTGATAGATGATTCATGGTTGGATGATTTACCATTTGATTGCAGAAGTACCTCTTCAACTTATGAATAATTTGGAAAGAACTATGGAATTCAAGCAGGAAGAATTTGCACACTTTGTAAGTATGTGGTAAATGACCTGTGGCACATGGTTCCTAAATTTGGTATCATGAAATATCACCAATTAATTAATCACATTGTAGTTTATGTTCATCTCTTTCCTATGTTTTTCGCGTTCAAATTGAATAGAGACCCCATGGTTGTTGTACGGTTGAGGTCTCGTGAGTATCCAAAATTCTATGGATATCTGAGTATTTCAGTTTAGAAAAGTGCACCCTACCAGTTTAACTAGGAGATTTTTTTTTCAAAACCTTCAGTACCTCTGATACATGTCATCTGGGCTATTTATATATAAATAAGCAGAAACAAATTTCTTTCCTTCTTGCCTATCATAAAAAAATTGATTTTCAACCGGATATTCTGATTGGTGAACATGCACACCAAATATTTGGTATAAGTGGTTTCCAAAATTTAGGTGGCAAATAACTAGTGCCCCAACATTTTTAGTTTCATGTTGGAAGGAAAACAGTGCCTGTCTCATCTTTCCTTGTCAGGTTGCTTATTTATTTAGACAACACCTTGTCCTACTTATTGTTGCATATTTATCTGTACCATATTGTTGTTTGCAGGGTAATCAAATGCAAATGTTTCTTTTCTTTTTTTTCCCATTTCACCCTTTCTTTTCATGCTTAATGCATCAAATTTTTTTGGTGTTGGTGCACATGCACATGTAGTAATTGCACATACACTGATTTTTTAAAGATTACATCTCCATTATTAAATGCAGTTCCAGCTGCATGTATAGAACTCATGAAACACCTTAAACTTCACTAACATTGCAGGTGTTAATCTGTCATATTACCATGGTCAGTACATCTGTACTTAGCTGCTCATGCATTTAACCTGTATTACAGTTTTGTGTCAGAAATAGCTAAACATTACAAGGCTCATGTGGCTTAACTCTAGTTCAGTGATATTCACTGAATTTTGGATTTATATGCTTCTTGTCAACTTACCCATTCTGTTGCCTATCACTTTATATCACCGAGAATGATGTCCATTTCCATGTTGTGGAGGGTCATGAATATGGTCAGATGTTAACAACTTTCTGTTCATGTTATATCAATCAATGTCATGTTTCTACATAACAAGCCTTGTCATTTCTAATTATCACTAATAAAGTTCTATGTCATTATGTCCATTCCTTTAATAACAGTGATCATTATCATTGCCCTTGCAATATTTAGATACTTTTCACATTGTATGAAATACTTAAAGCGTGATATATAGTCTCAATTTTGTATTGGAATATCCTGTCATGCAAGGAAGATTATTTTTCTTGATTAATTCTTATACTCCATCTCATCTCATCTCATGCCTTTCTGCTAAAAAGATTTTCATTCTTTTTTGTTTTGGAAATGTTTCTACCTTCGTATTTCCTGTTCTCTTCATCTACTTTTTTGTTTGTTTTCATGCTCATACTATTTATTCTCCTTGTTTAGCCTTTGGTGATTCATGATCGTTTTGTTCTTAATTCATTCCTCAGCATTAACGCATTTAATTTTGTAGAAATTGGTTTCACAGTTCCCTTAATTGATGGTTAATAATTTTGAATTAGATCACGTCGTCTCCTTTCCATGTGGAATAATTCAGCCTACTTGCTTGGATCATGTGTCTTAGCAACCATTAGATTTTTTTATAATCATTTATCTAATATTTTGAGCAGCTGTTTTGCCTTATACCCAAGAACTTTTAAGCTTTATTTTGCTAAGATTATTTTAATTAGAAAATTAATTGTGTTATTGTTTTGGTGATTGATGCTTAGTTTTTTGTCATTAGAATGGTGTGGATTTCTGATATGATTTTCCTGATGTGGCGGTAAGTTTATAAAAATTTGGATTCACATGATCTACAAGGAATCTTATGAAAAATAAATATTCAAGCCAAAAGTATGGAGCAAAATAGAAATTTGGCTACCTGTTTAGACGCAGAAGGCTGCCTATGGTAGAGGAAAGAATGCTGATGCACTAATTTGATCTGTGTGAATCATGTGACAGTAAAATTGAGAAATCTCAATGCTGGTCATAACCTAGAAAACTTGTAGGGCCTAAAGCCAAATAATTAAATTACTTGAAGATTTCTTACTCGTGCATCAAATGATTATAAATAAGGTGACTTTTTCTAAAGAGGGGCGTGTGTGTCTGCATTATGTATTCGTTTTATTCATAGATAAAATTGTTTGAGATAATTTGTGGTTTAGAAGTAAATGAACTCATTTATTTTTGGTCCATGTGCTCCAAATGTGTTTATCATTATTGTTTTTGTGAATTCTCAGCTGTATGCGTCATTGTTCTTTTACCTAGTTCTAGTGGAGGCATCCATCATACGGTCATTTGATGCATCTATAAGATATCTCCAAAACATTTTAGTATGTGACTTGCTGCAGGTTATCATCATGATAGCTGTGACATCTAAGGTGCATTTGATTTGCGATCGGAATCGGAATTAGAATGTATTGGGAATGGATATTGAAATGACTATATCTATCAACATGTTTGATCTATGATCGGAATTGGAAATTGATTTAAATACTAGGGGAGAGGAGGGATTGAATTTTGAGAGAGTGGAGCATTTTCATCTTTTTTAGAATTGGAATAGAAATGAGATTATCTTAAACTAATTGGCTGGAATGGGAGTCATTTATTCTCATTTTCATTTTAGATTTCAATTGCTCCCAACCAAATATGCCTTTAGAGGGAACATTGAAAGATCATTTGATGCAATCGAACAATATTCATAATGTTCTTTTTAGGAATATTAATGACTAACATGATGGTGTGAAAGAGATTAACAGATGTTGGTCAACTTGTCATATCCTATCAGCCAATGTCCTGCGATGTATATACAAAAAGGAATACTCTGAGATTTATACACAAAAATCTAGCAGAACCAAAAGATACAAGTTATATCTTCCCTTGAAAAAACCAATGCTAAAATATGTTGGAATGCATGTCATTCTCTAGTGCTCTTACTCTTACTACAGAAACTTCCACACGAGCCCAAATTTTGCGATTGGATGGGTTGCGGAAATATGTCTGCAATGCGAGAGATTCCAGCTCATGTGGTGAGTACAATGGAAATGTAAGCGGGCACTCCGGCGACAAAAAGAGGGAGAAGCAAAGCTCTTTTTAGAGTTGTAAAGAATCTGAAGGAGAGATGCCTTTTTGTTTGTTGGTGGTCTGTTGTTGAAAGCCAAGTTGTTGAGCACTCTGGCACCTCTCATCCCTGCTATAATTGTGAGGAACGCATTACCTTTGCATGCTATGTTGCGCTCCAACTTCTGCTCCAATCACAGAAAACAGACTCCATTTTCCTTGTCTTTCTTTTTGGCCTGTATTACAGGTGCCTCTTGTAATTAAGCTACGCAGCATTCTTTCGGATTAAATGAAGTTTTGTCTTTTATCACAAAAAAAGAGAGAAAAAAGCAAAGATATCAAGGATGGAATGTGTTACACGTGGCACTACAGTTTGGCCTTGGAAAAGAAGGCCGAAAGCTCTAATGTCATGCTGTAGAATATAAAGAAGCTTGGGCTGTTTTTAATAACTTGAACAGTACTATGAGATGGTGCACTTTTAGAAAGAGCAGGTCAATGTCGCTTGTAGGCCATCGTTTACCTACCAATTCTATTTATAATGAATAAATGCGTGGAAGACCGAGAGGTGAGTTGGGGGGCACATACCGATGTATTCTGTGTGGCCAACGTTGGTGGCTGTCTTCCATCAAACCCTTCTCTATATTCTAAAGTTTAGACCACTCATTCCGTGGGAATGGATTCTTTGAATTTTTATGGTAATTTTATTAAAATAATATTTATTTAAAAAAATTATAAAAATAATATATTTTTAAAAATTATTTATTAAAATATTATTTAATTTAAAGTTATTTTTTTAAATAATGATTTTATATGCTCATTCAAAAAATAATTTTGTAAACCATCCTATTAGAAGATAATTTAAAAAGTTATTAAAAAAAAAATTTTTTTTTTTTTCTTTCTCTCTTTCCATCATCTCGTCGTTTCTCCATCGTGGCTCCCAACCTCTCCCTGCTGCTGCCTCGGGAGGAGGCGGGGGAGCGGAAGATGATTTTTTTTTTTTTAAATGATCGAGAGAGAAGGAAAGAATTTAATTTTTTAATAATTTTTTAAATTATTTTTTGATGGGATAATTCATAAAATCATTTTTTGATAGGATAATTTTTACGTGACATATTATAAAATTTGGATGATATATTTTTGGCTGATTCAACACATAAAATTATTTTTTGAAAAGATGATTTTAAGTTGAATAGCATTTTATTAAATAATTTAAAAAAATATTATTTTTATAATTTTTTAAAAATAAATATTATTTTGATAAAATTATCGTTTTCTTTGCGTGCGTGGGAGACAGACGCGTGGTGGCAGGTGGGTTTACAGTCATATGGTTGCCAACGATAGTTTCCCGGACGTGGATGGTAGATGTGTGGTGGAAGATATTTCATTCACATTGTCCTTGTCATGCTTAATCGCCAAGAAAATAAAGAAAAATTTTTGCTAACGACACTCATTAGAAAGTATTTAATATTTTTAAAAATAATAAAATATTTTAATTTAAATAATATTAAAAATAAAAATTAATTTTATAAAAATAATTTTATTTATTATATTTTTATAATAGTTTTTATCTTTAATATAATATAAATCAAAATATTTTACTGTTTTCAAAGAGCATTAAATATTCTAAGATACCCGTTAGCAAAACCCCTTCCAAAAAAAATAAAAAATAAAATGTCACGAGAACATATGGAAATTGTTTGAAATATTTCCCTTCAAAAGGATTTGAATTTTTAAATAAAATTATGAATATTTTCTTTCTTGAAAAGATTTAGAATTTTAAAATATATTTTTTAGTAGTTTGATTTTGGATGTTTAAATATAAGCTCGCTCGCATTTATTGATGTCCGGCCCATTCAAGCTCAAGTTGAGCCCTAAGAAAGATGGGTTGGTGACCACACATCCATGCTCGGCTCGGCTTATTTGGCTAGTCGTGCATGGGTGTGATGCATATATGCGTGTAGATAGCGTGTTTACGAATTTTAACATACATCTACCGGCAGATTTTTATGTAGCACCAATGCTAGCAAAGCCTATAAAAAGGTTCTTGATCATAGGTCTCGAGCATCATAGATTAGACCTAACATAGACATTATATCGGTGGTACTATTCGAAAGAGAAAGCCCCCCTTAGCCTTTCTATTTTTCATTCCCATTCTACTTAAATTTTAGCTTTTATCTTTCAAATCTTCTAGCCTTTCTTCTAGACAACTACTGAAGGACAGTTGATCGGATCAAACCGATCAACGAAGAAAGATGGTAGCGAACCATGCAAGTGTAGATGGATACTTTTCCCAACCATCACTTTAACAAAGATAATGTAATGATTTAACATTTTGTCTATAAATAATAATTTTATGTGTTAAAAATTTATAGGCCATGGCAAGAAAAGATATTTAAGAAAACCAAATTTCTAAAAATGGAAGATGGTAAGAAGCGTGGGAGCAAGTGGAGTTTGAGAAAAAAATTGGGTAGGAAAATTAGGTTTCCGGACTCTTGTGTCAAATGATGCCTTCCAGCATACTCATCTAAACATGGGATGTTACTTTGTGGTTTAAGCAATATCAAGGTATAAATAATACCTTCCATTGTCTTTTCATTAGAACATTTTGAAAGTATTTTAATAGGTTGTAGGAGCATGAAGATGGTTGCCAAGTATTGAAATTTTCCGTCTCATATTAAAGTTAATCCATGTTGATTGGAAGATAAGAATGCCTAGCATAGAAGTAGGAATGGTTAGTAATATGGTCCGGCACTGGAGTTTACATCGCAAGGTTCAGCTAAAAATTGGAAAGCGGAAAAGAGAAGCGGAGTGGTGCTCCAAAGCTTTTTTTTGTCTAATCTAATAACATAAAGACCTTTGCATTGGTCTTTGACTTTGAGCTTGGTGAGTTACATTTGGGATGTTGACTAATAGAGTTTGATTGAAGTGCACAAAAATACACCACATATGAATTGATTGATAACTTACAAAGATACTGCATTGTTTGGAGATAATATTCTTATGTTGTCTTTGCATTTATTTTATTTTTTTATTCTTGCATCATTGCGATAACTAGTATCTTTTTATTAGTTACAATAATTAGGGGTTGTGAGGAGTAATAATAATATTCTTATTAAGTAGTGAGAATTAAATCATGATGCAAGCAAAGCAAAGATGATTCATGTGTAGTATATATTTGGTTTTTAATTGAATTATGGTGAATTAAATAGGATGTTAAATGAAAATACACATTGCAATTAGAGGGTGTAGCAGCACAAACTAAATGTGAATCATGATATTATTTTGCACGGTAGAGAATTATTTCAGGTAGCTATCGCATCATCTATCTTGGAGATAGATGATAATGGCTAATATCGGGGCCATGGATCGATGATGATGACTGATATCAAAAGTGGCATGCCCGTGGATAACATGGCAGCTATTGGAAGCTGTACGATCTTCTGCATTATAAAACATATATCTTAGAGAATTTAAACTCTAATAAGCATCGGCATACCCAGGCATAGCAACATACATACACGATCTCATGCTTTATTTAAGTCATGCGCTACCACCACATGTGGTAGCCCATGGAAAGCAAGAATAACCAAGATGCTAAACAAGAACCTTGCCTCATATGCTAAACCATAGGATGCATAAATGTCACATCTTTGGTACTTAATCATTTTAATTCTATAATTCCTTTTGGTAAGCCTGATTCTAGGATTCCTGGATGCAACGGGCAACCTATGATTTCCTACAGCACGTAACACTTTAATTACTTTCCTCAAATAACGTGACCAAAAAACTCAAAAAAAAAATCACAAATACATCCCACCGTGCACTAGATGCAACACCTAAACCAAGAAAAGCGATCAATGCTACGGGCCTTTTCCCATTTAACACCCAAAAAAATATTCCCCAATTATTCCCACCCCGCCGCGTCACAAACAGCAAACTCCTTGCCTCTCCACTCCTCAACCGAAACGTAACCTAACGTAGTGGGACCCGCAAAACCGGGCGCCAGCAAAACATCCCCGACTCCCGAGACCAGCATACGCGAACCCCTAACACCGAATCCCGGTCCAAATTAAATCCATAGCAAATCACCCCCACGCCCTCCGGCCTTTCTATAACAACTCGGCGTTTTCCCTCTTCTCCCGCTCCGAGCAGAAGAGGGGAGAGGGGGAGAGAGAAAGAGTGGGGGGAGAAAGAGAGCGATGGGTTCTTCCAATAAACTCCAAGCGGCCTTCAAAGTCCCGAAGCGAGAGCTCCCACCGCCCCTCCCCTCCGATTCCAACCCTAATCTTGCGGGCTCTTCGACGGCGGTGGCGGAGGGGGGAGTGACGGCGGTGGCGGTGGAGGGGGCCGAGGAGGACGACGTGTTGCGGGATGCGGCTGCGCTGTCCAGGGAGGAGGTGCTCCGCCGCCGGACGCGTCGGCTGAGGCAGCTGGAGAGCCTCTACCGGCGGCAGTATTGGGCGCTGGTGGAGGAGGTGCGAGTGAGGCACCGGGACTACTATTGGGAGTTCGGTGCGAGCCCCGTGGTGGAGGGGCCGGAGAACGGTGGGGTTGTGGTGGGGGAGGGGGGAGGGTTAGGGTTTAGGGAGCCGGGGAGTAATAGTAATGTGGCGGTGGAAAAGGGGGAGAGGAAGCGGTGCGCGTTTCCGGGGTGCAAGTCGAAGGCGATGCCGCTGACAAAGTATTGCCATCCCCACATACTCTCGGATAGCAAGCAAACGCTGTACAAGCCTTGCAATTATGTTATCAGGAGGTATGGGCTGGAACTTGATCTGAGAGTTTAACACTTTTTTCCCTCCTTTTTCTTTCGTTTTATCTTTGATGGTTTTCTGTGGATTGGGGGTTTTGATGATGATTGAGATGGGATGTTTTCGATTTTAGGCTTCAGTTGAGGGTGTTTTGGTTTTCATAGAGTTTTTTTTCTCTCTTTTTTAAATGATAGATCTTGAGCTGGGATTTAGTTCTTAGACGATTTTCCCTTGTATCTGGTTTGTTGGAAGCACACACAATGCTAGAGAAAGATCTTTATTAATGTTTTGTGATCTGAAATTGCGTTCTGAATTTTCTTGAGACTGGTTAGTTGGTTCTTTCTGAACGTTTCATTCTTTGTTGTTGTAGATTATAAGTATTTTGTCAGACAACGTAACATTATTCACTCATGTCTGCACTTTGGCAACATCAAATAAGCGCGTAACTCGTGTGATGGAAACCATAGGGAACCGTTCAAGGAAGTTCATACATGAAAACAGATCTGAGGTGTGTGAACATGTTGCCCATGCACTGATTTTGGAAAGCTTATGCTGACCTTTTTTCCCATAGAAGGGCTTGTTCAGGAAATCCAGTAGGATTGGGCAGGATTTCCTGCTGGATTCATGGATTTGGCAGCCTATTTGTGTATGGCTATATTAATCAAACACCGCTGCAGCCTGGATCCTGTGGGAGGAAAAAGGGGACCTCCATGGTCCTCTTTTCGACTTCCTGCAAACCAAGAGGCCCTTAGTTATAGGCTTGGACTTGGAGGGTTTTTAGAAGACTATGGACTAAGCGGGTCAACAAGACTAATTCGTTGAGGAATATTTAGACAGGCTCTAAGTGTTAGAATCGTCCTAACTTGAGTTCTAAGAAATCATGTCCTGAAGTCTTGCTTTTGGATGTTAGGTTTGGATGAAATGGTGAACAAGAAGTGCAATTTGTAGCATGAAATTACCACTAAATCATCATTGATATTGTATAAATACTACTTAAATGGTCCATTTTTGATGGAGGGAGTGTGTGGAAGGGCACCAAATCAACATTAAATTCCCCACATGCCCACATGGAACTTGGCTTCGGAGCCACCTAGTCCAAAGTCAAGTTCAGCATTTTCTGGTGAACCTAGAGGTAGAAACAGATATGAATTCTAAACAAGATAAGAAAATTATAATTTTGCTAGGAAGGACACAATGGATTTGACAGCTCGGATGATTTTCCATTTTTGTAAGTATTAACTAATTGGAAAATAAGTGATGGTTGAAGCCTTATAATCTTAGTTTGGAGAGTATGGGGATCTCTAGGATAACCTTTTCTTGTCCTGGAGTGACATACTGGCTATCAAAATAAGGCAAGTTTTAAAAAAATGTTGCTTGTCTAAAAAGCTTTTTTATCTTGTAAATTCTAATCAGGTCAACATTTTCTTTGGATTTAAGAAAATAGGTAGCTTTGCGATGGAATGGACAAATTTGTTCCTGTGATTTGCTTTGTTCTTGAGCCATTTTGGTAGCAAATAGTGGTAAATCTAGTATTGTTATTATATCACATTAACATACTAATAATCAGTAAAGCACTAGATTAATAATGCACAATAATATAATATGATCAACATTGTACTATAACATATAATCATATTATTGTAACAGTCATTATTATATTACATAAGAATAATGTATTTTTCCTTGACTACAATCAATGCGACATATACTTGTATTATTATAAGATTTGTACTTTTTGTTATGTTAAATATTGCATATATTGTATAATAATACTGTACTTCTGATAAGAAAATATATAAAAAAGAATGTCCTAATGCATGAGGCTCCCGCCACTACGCGATCCGGGGCGGAGGGAGGTGGATCAAATATATGCAACCTTACCCTCATGTGTGGAGAGATTGTTTCATGTTTCCAACTCATGACACCCAGGTCATGGTGGAGCAGCCTTATCATTGCACTGAGACCCATCCTCTTTGATAATAAAACATATAATATATAAAAATTATAGTATATATTATGTATTTTATAACATTGTTGTCATTTATATACTATATTTCTAAAGTTATGAGACCTCTATAAGGGGCATTTTGGGTTTAATAAAAATTAATTGGGAAAGAACCTAGGGATATCTCCATTCTAGGATAACTAGAGAACTACATATCCCAAATTATGCTAGCTTTGATGAAATTATTGGCTACAACGATCCCAACCCCATCTGTAGTCTTTTTGGTGACTAGTTAGAGATAGTGGCATTTATCCCTACTTTATCTTCCTCTTCAACTGAATCATATTGTCAGATTGCTTAGGCTAGATGGTGGACCCTTTATATGCCTAAACTGATGTCAAGCACGTAAGCAGCTTCCTAGGGAAGAAAGTCTTCTAAGCTTTTATGATGCATGCCTTTAACCAGATATGTAAATAAGCATGTGTATATATCATATATACACTTTTTTGTCACCATGTACAGCATCATGAAACCTTTTCACACATAAACATTCCAAGGATCAAAAATCACAGGGAGAGCAGCAACATCACTATTGCCATTGTGACAGCAAACAAGTTGTAGGGCCATTGCCAAAGAGCCAGCATGTAGCAAAGAGCAAGAGAGGGTGGGGAGAAAACATCAACGAAATAGAGGCTAGCAAGCAGAATAAAAGGGAGAAAATAGAATAAGTAGGGGAATAATGGTGAAAGGGAGAGAGGACAATTCAAAAAAAAGGAGGAGAAGAACATGAAGATTGGTTTGAAGTAGAAGAAAGAAAAGGAAAGAAAGAAGAAAAATATATGCAAATCTAACGCTAGCATTAGCTATTATGATTGCTATTGCCATTCATTGATGTTGAAATTTTGTTGGTAGTCAATCAGTCTAGCTGCAGCTGTGAGGTTGGTGTGCCTTTGTTGCCCTCCTGCATATGCCCATATGGGCCTTGGGTTGCCTCCCACATCTCATATGGGGCTCAAATAAGGAAAGAAAATTGGGAAAAAAACCCTTAAAAGAAGTATGGTTTAGCTTGGGCTAGACAGCCCTGCCAAATTAGGTGCCTAGGTTGCCACCCAGGAGCACCCATTTGACCACCTTTAACGACATTAACCATAATGGTGTAGATGTGGAACATATGTGAAGCATGGGTATGGGCTGCATATAAAGTGTAGTATAGACACATTAATATTATTAACCTTCCTAAAAAAGACAAAACATGGATACAATTAGGATATGATAATAAATAAATATGTTGCATATATAACAAACTGATTCTTGAAAAACCATGACATAGATATGATGGGGATACGAAAATGAATAAATATGTTATATGATGAACCTTAATTTTTGATTTTCATGAACATTTTATTGGTCTAGGTTTTCTACAAAAATTAGGGTCCAAATGATGACGAAAGTGAAAGAGTAATCTACCTTAATGCATTGTGGATCTAAATGTTGAACAGTTGAACCCACTTGGCCCAACTTGCCCAATCGCTCAACTTTTCCAAAACGTATCGAGTACATCAAACGAAATACTTGCACCTTATTCTTATTGCTCATTAGAAAAAAATGGGTGCTTATGCAAAGTAGTTGACATGAATCAAACCATCCCCAAGATGTATAATATTCAACATGTACTGGATACACCTATGGTTACCCTAAGGAAGACTCCCTATGTCACAACCGTAGCTTCCTTCAACTTCTTATATATGACAAAACATTAGGGATACAGAAGAATATTGTGTACTGTAAATTTGTCCTCATATAATATATATGTTTTTTTCCACATATTATTTTTCTTGTATACTCAACATAATGTCATATAACTTGTGGAATACTCAATATGCTAGCTGAAGATGTGTTTTTTATCTTTTTTTTCAACAGAAATCACTTACTAGCGAGTGAAGGTTTATCTTATGTTCAAGTGTGAGAAATCTTTGCAATGACAATGTTAAGTTTATTATGACAAAATACTTATAGGTTAAGTGCAATCAGAATCCCTTATATATATTTATAATGGTGAATTTTAGATTAGACCATGGTAGCACCATGTTGCTTGACTTGTGAGGTGCACAAGTTTAAAGGTGGAAAGTTTTTGGCTGCTGACATTTGTTCCCTAAATCATAGGCTGCCAATTGCTAGTTTATTTCCTAAATTTAGGAGAGACATATGGATGATTTGTGCCAACACATGCCCAAATGCAGCAACTTAAAGGGATAGCGGCATCAAGGGCACTACCATGTAATGTCAACATGTTTCCTTTTCATAAATTGGTTGTTAATGGAAAGAAATCCTTTTGATTTGTTATATATGTTGCTAATGTAGTGTCAATTGGTGCGATAACATAGACGGATGGTAATATATAACTTTGGGTGAAATTTGTGGTTAATAAATTTCAACATGTTCTAAATAAATATGTATTGAAACCTTACAGTGAGACCCGACTGAAAACCATATGAAAGAAATACCCTAGAATGCTTCTTTCTTTGATCGATTTCTTTCAAGAATTCTTGTCAAGGTGTGTCCTTGTGGTAATGTATTATTCCTACAAGAAAACAATACCTAAGAGATCAGCAAGACACTGGTTTGCCAATAAATCAGGAAATCTAAGTATCTCGGTTGGTACCAGCTGGATGGACAGCGATAGTTGTCTTGACATGTGGGAAGATGGTGAATCCTAGGACTAATTTTTGTTTTTGTTTTTTTTGTTTTTTTTTTTACTTTTCATCATTGTTGTTAATGGTCGTTTGGATCCATCCCAACTAGTCTTGGTACCATTTTGACCAGCAGGAATGGGCATATGTATCAAGACTTTAATTCTCGATCCTGTCCAATCCTTTTTTTCCATTATCCTTGATCTCTTCCAAGCCCTTTTTACCTTTGTTTTAGTTGGCTAGATTTGAGCTTCATTACAAATACATAACGTGATGCTTGAGAGGATTGCAACAAGCCATCGATGCATTTCTAGGTTGATGGTGTAGCCATACTAATGGATGTTGCTTGATCATTGCGCACCCATTGTTGCTCTGTCGCCCATGCGCCCACAAGTTTGGTGCCATGCACTATCATTGCACGGTGCTCGCCACCATGATCAGGCCGATGGACACTGTCCAACCTCCCTGTGCTCACGACAGCTTTGCCACATGCGTGCCCACGAAGGTTTGCATTGGTTGTAGTTGCTGCTTGGGGCTGCCCATGCACAGTCGGCCATATGGTGCGTTGCATCTAGTCCGACAGTTGCTGCTCGAACAATGTGCCACACCACTGCTCCATCATGCATGCCCTTAAAGGTTGGTGTCGACATGGTCATTGTAGGGGGCCATTGACGCCTAACTTGCCAATCGTGTGCTATGTCTGGTTGTTATCATTATTGCCATGAGTTGGTGAGGACCTCGCCATTGGGCCAGCACAAGGGTATGACTGTACAAGTCTAGGCGACCCTGGGGAAGGGGAGGGGGGACGAATCCATGAGGATCGGGGTTGGATCTTAGTGGATCGTGGAGAAAGACTACTCTGTTACTTACAGTGTCATGTTGTATATTTAAGTCATTTGCAAAGGATTCTGCTCACCTCTCGTCGGCTCCAAAGTGGTTGTTTGTGGCTGTCGGACCTTGGGTGTTGCCCTTGTGATTGGAGCCCTTGGAGGGTCAAGGGCCTTACACCCTTGGAGGGTCAAGGGCCTTACCATGGGTCGAGAGGCAAACGGTGGGCGTTAGTCGCTGCACTAGCTTGGATTTTGACTTAGAGATGTTTAGTCATAATCCAGCACATGTTAGCTTTGCACCATTAGCTTTTCAACCAAGCACAATGACCAATTATATGAATCAATAGTTCCTCTCACAGTAGAGTTACTATTGGGGCATGACTATTAGTGGATAAAGCAATTGAGAGGATTCCAACAACTATTGTATTCGGCAACTAAATATGACCCTTATTTTTAATTTATTACGGCTTTGTTATCAAAGCTGAAATTTAAGTTCTTAATTTAGGATATTTAAAGGATTTAGCTTTGGTATGAATAGGGTCAGTTATTTTTCATTACCATGGAGCACAGATCTTGAGGGATCTGTTTCCATATTTGTAAGAGTCTAGGAGAAAGGAAATCTAATTACTTAGCTCAAGGTTAAAAATCTTTATGAGGAGGTCTTGGTGGCAAGAGCAAGGGAATTTATGTATTTATTTTATGGGAAGATAGTTGAAGATTCAAAGAATCCTCCTAATCTTCTCCATCTTTTTACTTCCTTTCTTTTTTGATCTCCTTTTTTAATGTTTGATCTGTATTATTCTTTTTGTCACATGATTATTGACTTAAATTTATCTTATTTTACAATTTTTTTTGTGAAGCTCTTTTGTTTACAAGCCCTAATTCTCCTTGATCTTAAGGTCCACCTATGCCTTTATAGGCCATCTCCAGGTGTTTGTGCATCAAAAGGTTCCTAATTTGATGCCATTAAGCTACTAAACATCCAAAATGGCATCATGTGGAGGTAGGAAATATGAAGAATGTTATATGACTTGTTAATTAGAGAAGAGTATGCAGGTTTATCATCGAATAAGTTCTTAAAGTGTTAGATGGGATTTTAATGTCTGGTATAAATAGCATTTGAAGAAGATAGCAAAGTAAGATTTTACTAGGAAAGAGTTGGCAAAATAGATATGCTACTTTGCAAAGATATCATTGTAATGGAAGGGAGTTTTTAGTGAACTATTTTTAATATGCTTTGTTTTTTTACCTTCTCTAATGATTTTGTTTTTGCGTTAACATTTAGGTCAAGTGTGTTGCACTTTAACTTCAAGTGTTAATTTTGTTATGAGATTTATGTCTTTGTGCTGGCCAGTGATGTAGAAAATTGGCCTTATTGGATGGCTAATGAGGATATATATAAACCTTAAGGCTTGAAGATAAATGGTCTAAAGCATGTGAGAAATGGTTTTGAGATGTATCCTTTTGATATATTCTTTTGGATGATGTTTTTCAACATTTTCTTGTCCAACATTATTCGTTCCCTTTTAACTGCCTTAAGTTGTAATTAGGTTTGGAAGGCGATTTGACTGCAAAAACCAGGAAGTTATTGGCTCTTTAATATTATATAAAACAAACTTCATTGTCCCTCTTGATTGGATGTTCAACCATACTTGCAATACATGATGTACATGGGAAAGAATGGATGATCATCACTTGTTAATCAAGAGCATGGTTCACAGTACCAGTTGTGATACCCATACCAGTACCATACTGGTACGGTATTGGTACAAGTTGGTTCATGGTATTGATACTTGGTATCCTTCCCTGCTCAAATGAAGTATTAGCTTCCTACTATTGCGGTACAGTGCACCTAGTATGGTGTGATGTGACATGATCTGGCATGGTGAACCATGGTCTAGAGTTAATATAATGAAGAGATAAAGATGGAAAATAAACAAATCCATGGGAATGCTTAAGCTTGCCCTCTCCACTTCTCATGTTTCTTATTTGTTGACCTATTTAATAATGGCAAGTATAGGGACTGCCCATCTACATGATAGTTATAAACATAATTCTTATAAATAAGAAAATATTATCCTAACAAATAAGGTCTTGTACACAAGCATCATTTGAGGATTTTAGGTGTTATCATGTCTTGTCCAATGTATGAAATGCCGATGCAGACCGGCCTATGCTGCATGTTGTACTGCCTGTGCCATATCAACTTGAATAGATTAATATCAGTCTAGGAATATTGTCCATGCTACCTAACTGTGGCTAGATATGCAAAGTGGATCGTTCCACTTAGTGTATTAGCATGTGATCAGTATGTCCCCACACTGCAACTTTGCAAACCATGTTCTTGCCCTCTGACATATTGTTCCGCCTATTCTCATATATAAATGCACTCAATTTTACCAAATGAGGTTTCACATCTTGTTCTCAAGCCTCTTACCAGTATGGTTTGGCATGGTGGGTACATCTGCATACTGGTACATGGTAAAGGTGCGAAGTCAGCACCTCACCGATACCATGTTTTGGTGCTGTACCATATTGAGCCCCCGTACCATACCACTTCTCTATTAGTATGTTATGGCTTGTCTAATATGGACCAGTACGATTTGATTTGGTATGCAAAACAATGTACTGAACACAAACATCCAAATTTACTCTCCCAGAAATGACTTAGAGGCAAAAGTATACAAGTAAAATGGACTGTATTTATTCAATTCACTCCAAACAATCATGATCCAAGGAATCATTACAATCCATCAAATGTTCTTGCTCTTGAATTAGATGTGTGCAATATCAATGAACCATGTGTATCAAAAGTGTGAAGTCCCTCCTGGACACATGTCCTTTGGTTGTTCATGAGTCACAACCATTACTCTATTTGTATCTCACCATGAATACACTCTTCTTTGAGCAACTGCAACCTCCAAATGTGTGTATGAAATAAAATGGAGGGTATACTTTTCAATCTTGACTGGTGGGATCATGGTGTTCCACTGAAGGTTCCCTCATGTGATGTTGCACTTGCCAAGATCTAGTTAATGGTCAGGAAGCACTTTGTAAGCATAATTTTGTACACCAATAAAGATTTACTAACTTGGTCATTCTATCTTAATGAAATGAATGATATCAGGATTCAAAACAATTTGTGACACTATGTTAATGAACTAGAATTAATTCTTGATTAATGTTGTGATAACAGATGCTTGATTTGATGAAGTAACAGTTTGAGGATAAAAAGTGCATTCGATTGAGGGGGTTCACCCTATGTCAAAGATTCTGCCAACTTTTATCTCCCCCCCCCCCCTCACCCCAAAAAGTTTCTTTTCCTCACCTGGTCTTCCGTGTACTTTTGAATTGATGCGTAATGAGGCCTATGCCTTGTTTATTAAAAATTTAGGAATCTGTTCTCCAAGAGCTTTTTAGACAAAGACGGAGCATGTCAAATTATGCCTTGGTTTGATGAGTCTTAAAGGATTCACATTTCTCATTAAATGCATACATCTTGGATGAGTTGTGTGGATTGTAAAAACTCTAACTCTCTCTCTCTCTCTCTCTCTCTCTCTCTCTCTCTCTCTCTCTCTCTCGGTTTCTCCACTATTGTTGCTGGAAAAGCTGATAGTGATGTAGGCGATATTCAAACCAGTCTCAGACACAGCCATTTTATAAGAAACCAAGTGGCACTTGGATTTGACAGGTTTGTTGTTGTCCGACAACATAACTGGGCTACCATCCTAGTGATTGGGAGCTCTTCTACATGTTGCATATTGATAGAATGGATGTGACTGGTACATGCTCTATATTAGTTTTTATAAAGTGGGTGCACTATTTATTGTGGACTCCAGAATTGTTTATAGATTGTGGACCACTTCTTGGCTTTTAACAGTGTTGGGTGTGTTTGAATTTCAGCGGTCCACAAAACGGGCAAGTTTTTTGCGGGAAGCCAGTTCTGAGAGCCGCCATGCCTTCACTCTGTCATGTGCACTTCCAGAAGACACAGAGGAACATATCACAAGCTTTGAAAAAAGCAGGCCTTAACACATCCTGTTCAGGCAGGCCTGCTCCAAAATTTAATATTCTAATTGCTGAATGTGTGCGCCAAATTCAAGCCAGAAGAAGAGAAGCATTGAATGCTGCCACTGATAACATTGCACAGGAAGAGATTGAAAGGGTTGGTTGAAGTTTTTTATGTCGAGAATATGATTCTGGTTTGGATTGCCGTCCTAACCTTCCAGACATCGGGTGAAGGCCTAACCAATCAGACCAAGCTAGACATCTTGGTTGACCCACTTCAGCCTGGGAAGAAAATTTTTACTTTTTCAAAAGGTATGTCAACTTGTATTCCTGCCAACTTGTATTCCTAGCAATGTTTTTTTGTATTATTTTCTTGCCAACTTGTATTCTTGTTTGTTACCTTATTGATTCGAAATTTGTTGATCACAGGCTTTTCAAATAGATTCTATCCTTCAGCATGTTTGTTTACTATTTTGTTTATTTATTCTCTGTTAGTTGTGTATCCTATCTAGTAGCCCATTTTCATTTCATTGTCTCTATGATTCTATTCAAACCATGATGTTTTGAGTTCTTGAAACCCAAGGAGGTGTTGCAGGTCTGTTCAAATACAGCGTTGGGAAACAGGCTTGGTTTTCATTGTGATAGCAGCCAGTCGGTTACATGGCTATGATATCAGATGGTGGCTGCATGAAGGTTTTTCTATCTGATGGCCTTGCCGGCATGCTTGGAAGAGTATTCCTGAAATTTATCTGGTTGGTTGGTCTTTCCTCTTTATACTTGGGCAGGGCATGGCAGTAGAAGCTTCACCACCAGGCCGCAGATATAATCCAACCCTTGGCATCTCTTCTTGGGTGACTGCTTGATACAACCTCATCTGCTTGCTGCTGCGTGCGTGCTTATGTGCTGTCTTCTGTTTTTTGAGCAGATGTAATCTGTCCTATATGCCGCTCGCATGTTATGCAAATTGACGCAGATGTGATTATCTCTGGGTTTAAAAAAAAAAAAGAGAGAGAGATTATGATACAGTTGCTGTTTGAGTGTGGGGATCTTTCACCATTGTGACAAACCAGATCTGAATTACATGTTCTTGTATTTTGTTAAGCTGGAGATTCTATAATCAGATATTGTTGCTGGACTGTGAGAATATGCAACTACATGTTTCTCAACTCTCATGCAGTAGACTGTAATTTGGGTATGGCCACATGAAAATTTGTACATGACAGTTAAAGAATGACACATTGGTGGCTTGTTTGTAAAATTGACCGTCCAATATTTTGAGGCAACCTCCTTTTTCGTCGTACATCTCTCTTTCACTCTTAGCAAATCATAAATCGGTTTGAAATACTTCTTATCTACATTATTTATTATTTTAGGAACTTCCAGTGGTCGTATTTCTGAACTTCCAATGCATGTGTTTCTGTTCACTTTAGAGCATTTTGGTTTTTTATTGAATTTCTCTTTAGCCATTTGCTATTTAGGGCCAGTCATCGAATGATTTACATGATTGTGGTTCACTATATTCCATAGCAGCCAACTTCCAAAACTGGGTGTGTTTTGAAACGAGATGAATATTGGATGGTTATAGTTTGAAAAGAAATTGTACAAGATCGGTACCAAGATCGAACAGTATATGCTATCAAACACTTTCTGTGTGGTGGGCAACCATTTTAATCCCTTGCTTGAGTTGCACAATCCTTGCACTTCCTGTAATTTTCTTGCGATGCAAGTGCTCGTTGGACTTCGGAGGCCGCCTCACTTCTGGTGGATGTTGTTGCGGGCAACTTGTCAGTGTTTCAGGCTTGAATTATTCTCCTGTTGCAGGTAAAAAATGCTTCTGGATTTACAGGCTGGCTGTAAAGAGCTTACAGGAATTTTAGTCAACGTAAAATCCTTAGATGTCAGCAAGTGTAACGCGATGATGCTTATCAGAAGATTTGGCCCGGGTATGAAGACCGGCTTGCTGGTCGAATTTCGACGAAGAAAACGCTGGAAAAAACAGTCCGCGCGTACGAAATTTCCCACGGAGAAATTACAGAACGGTTGTGAACGCGTTTATTTTTTTCTCGTGACATTTGTGCAATTGCATTACTGAGTTTTGCATGGCTCAGGCTGGATCGTCAGGCCAATTGCAACACGAAATTTAGCATTTACTTCCACCAAGCAGGTGAAGTCAAATCCAATTTTCTAGCATCCAACTGGAAGTGGAGGGTTTTTTTTTTTTTTTTAAAAAAAATTATAATAATTATTTTCTTTAAAAAAAAGGACAGATTAGCTTTTTGACATTGATCATGTGTTGCCTAGATCAGTTGACTTCATAAATTTCTTAAATCTCCATTGTCAGGTGTTTTAGTGCCCAAGGTCCTTGTTCCAATATTTTTCATTCCTTGACAATTTCAACTCACGTTTTAGGCACCCACTTAACCTACTATTTGGGCCTCAACATTTAGTGCAGCACATTATCTTCCTAGGGGTTCAATTACCATTTCAGTTTCTCTGACTCCCTCTTAAGAGTACGCATCCTTGCTACAGCATTAGAAACCTCCTAGTTGACTCAAGAATGAGGAGTAATATATATTTTTTTGACAAAATTAAAGAGTATTAGGTGAATGGCTGTGATGCGTAAAAAATCACACATGGTTACCTATGATTTCATATCTCATTAAAGATTTTGTGTAGCATTTTCAGAATACTTTGTAGAGGGACCTAACATTACTTATTTCTCAGTCTCAAATGCTTCTGTATCCAAAACAATCCAATACTTCAGAAGCAAAGTACGGTGATGCCGATCCAATCGTTCGCAAAGATCCATGCAATTTCTGCTGCTGGATCACTTGCTGAGATGCAAGAAAACATGTACAATATATAACATATGGTATTTGTTCAAGCATGCATCTACAGGTTCTACAACTACGTACATCCTCGTGTAATCGGACAATTAGCAGTGTATCAAACCAAATGATGATCCGATAAGAATCAGATGTTACACACCCCCAAGTACATGATGAGTGAGTAACTCAAATATAAATACAAATTTTTAATTTTCTTTTGGCAAAAGAGCTAAGCAATATTCTTACAAGAGAGTATCTGTTACAAGAGCTGCTATGGCACACTTACCTGATTCAGAAAGGCTAAAAGCAAAACAATAAACAAACTACAGGAGTTAATACAAACAGAAAGTAGTAAAAGAAATCAAATCTTCCAAGTAACAAAATATTATCTGTATATTCAACATTATGAAGCCACAAAGGAAGAGCCTGACATCTTAGAAAGTAGAGATCACAGAGCTCATAGAAGAGAAGATTAGGAGAATCCAAGCATTGTAGAATAAAAAGGCTGCTGTGAGCACCATTGCAGGAGTAAAACCCATAAAGCAGCAGGTATAAATTGTAGAAAACACAGGACTCCCTATGAAGAGCAGAAACAAAGACAAGAAGTTTGTGAAACCAAAGTCTGGTATAAGGAGCCAAACCCAATCCAATTTTTTCTGATCCGAACCCAATCCAATCTTTTTTCGATCTTTTTTTTTTAAAAAATATAAAAATTATTTTTTTATTTTTTTAAAAGGTACATTACCCAAACCAAGTTCAACCAAGCAGCTGCAAATATGACCGCTGCCACCACAAACTCACATCCCCGCACATCCCACTTCCCCATTCCACCTTGACGGTCGGAAGCCACAACCACCACACGCTCCACACAAATTTCCCACACAAAATCGAACTCCCATATCCACAAACTCCCCCACCCTTTTAAAACCGCGGTTGGCCGTTGGAACCATGAGATCACCGCAACTCTCTCTGCTTTTAAAAGCTCACGGGAAAGGGGAGAGTTTTGAGATGCTGATAACCGGAGGAGCCTCGCACTCTTTCCTCGCCCACTACTCCCCTTCGTCCTCCCCCAAAACCCTAACCTCTCCTATTCTCCCCGAGAGGCGGAGGCTCTTCTCGAGCCTGCTCCCGCCCTCCTTCTCCTCCTCTCACTCTTCCGTAGCTCGGAGAACGCTCGGTCGCCGGAATTTCACCATGGGTGCGAGTTCTGCTGTCCGAGCATCGGCTCAGAAGCTCGAGAACGCCGACGAGCTCATCGATTCTGTTGAAACCTTCATCTTTGATTGCGACGGTTATCTTGCTTCTCTCCTGGTTCCCTCTTTATTAGAATTATATTGTAGAATTGAGTAATTGAGATGGATTCCTCTTCTGGTGCTTTATACTGGTTTTGTTTGGATTGCAGGAGTTATATGGAAAGGAGATAGTTTGATCGATGGGGTGCCGGAAACTCTTGATATGCTGCGGTCAAAGGTTAGTCTTTCTTTTACCTTTTGCGAGTCCATCTGTTGGTATTAGTTGATTGGTATGTTAGATTGAACAGGTAGATTGAAAAATGTGAATATAGATTGTTGTGTGGTTGTGAGATATTTGCTTTTATTTGTTTTGTTTAGGGAAAGAGATTGGTTTTTGTCACTAACAATTCGACGAAGTCAAGGAAGCAATATGGGAAGAAATTTGAGACACTCGGTTTGAGTGTCAATGAGGTGTGCTTGCATTTCGCTGCTTCGTGTAAATTTGTTTTCTATCTTTCAACTTTGCTTTTGCTTATGAGTTAGATTATAATGTTCTCGTGGGATTGAACATAATAGTGGTCAAATTCTTGTAGGAGGAGATTTTTGCATCATCTTTTGCTGCTGCAGCCTATTTGAAGTCCATTGACTTCCCCAAAGATAAAAAGGTACACATCTTAGTAATGGATAGTAAATTGACTGTACTTTTTATCACCATCTTGGTAATACAGTGGTGGTGGAGGAGCAGCATTGGGGTTTATCTTACTTCCTTCTGTTTTGTTTAGACTGTTGCCTACCTATTAGAGAAACTTGGAATTTAAAAAGACAAATAGATCAGACCCACTGCAGCTACCATCTGTAGTTGAATCTACACATATGTCTATACTCTCATTTTCTTATATTTTCAGAGAATACTTAGTGCTCTTATTTACTTTGTGAATATTTGGAATATGATGTTTCACAAATTTGTGCTATTAAAAAAAAATATAGATGGTAGATTGTCTCTTTTGTTCCCACAAGGCATGTGAAATCAAAATTCAAAAGTTACATAAATGGGCCGAATATATGATATTGGCTCTGCTTCCACTTTTATGTATTGGAAGTAAGATGTCTGTCCTACTTCAATATTAGTTCTCTGCATGTTTGAATATACCCAAATGAGAAGGGTCCTCACTTCGTTCTTAATACTTCTGTTAAAATTTTTTGATTGTCTGCTTTTCTAACCTTCTAAAATCAGAACTCCTTTGGCTTATATTGCAATCATCATCATCAAGCCTTTTCCTATAAAATATAGGGTACAGAGACTGCAACTCAAACTTGAAAAGGCTCCTCCAAAGGATAGAGCATATTATAAGATTGGCTGCTAGCCTGACATCAACCCACTAATGCTGGTGCCAAATTCCTGGTCAAGGAAAATTTAAGCAAGAGAGGGCCCTATCACAAAACCGATATGGTCGGTTAGAAAATAGGGCTATCTATCTCATATGCTGCAAGTTAGACTCATGTAATAGAGGAGTGAGCTTCTAGAATTGCCCTGACTTGCAAATAGTCTAGTCCAAGAGATAAGATGATATACCTTTTGATACGGGTGTTTTTTCATCTAGAAGGCATGAATAGCCAGATTGACAAATTTTCTCAAATGGTTCTCTCACATCATCCTTGATTGATATACTCAAAATTTGCTCATTTTCAACTGTTTCCTACATAAATTACCACATGTGCACCATAATATCCTTATCTTGCACTCGTTTTCCTTCTTTAATGCTAATACTCTAATCCATAAAATGTAATTGGTCTTATGTGTGCCTCATGAAAATCATTATCGTATGCCTATCCATTTATTGACATCTCCCCCATGAATTTAATCTTATTCCTGGCAGATTGTGCCACATTTTTTTTACCTCTGTGTTCATCTCATCACATATTTCGCTTCTGATTTTTTTTTTTTTTAAAATTTATCTTTGAATTGTTGGTGTACACATACACTGGCAGTATCTATTATTTCTTTCACTATATCAAACTTAACGTTTGCAGCATACAGCTCACTTTTCCTTCTTGAAATAAATCAGATTTTTTCTTATCTTTTTACACGACTATCTCTACATTGTTTCTATCATTAACCAAACCCTGCATGATCAAGCTTGTAGTCAGTCATGAGTTCTTGAATTTGTCTTCCTTTTCAAATAACTTCTTTTGGTTGGTTCTGCAGTTGATTATAATATTTTGTTTTCATTATTGTGAATCACCTTGAAATTACATTAAGTGAAGATCCATATAGTGATTTGAATGTTTTCGTAGCTATTTCTGGGTCTGTAGTACCAAAAGTTGAAGCCAGTTGAGTAGAAGATGGGCCTACATTTTCTAACAACTGCCATCATATCCTTACCCAAAGCCATTTCAAGGATAATACATTAAGTATCTAACAAGTTAGATTCTTAATTTTGGCTGATTATCTCTTGGAAGGCTTAATTAATTTATTAATACAAGTAAAAATACCCATTCATGTTATTGATTTTTTTTACTTTTATGTTCCACAAATATATAATTTCTTCACCTTGAATGATAAGCAAAAACTGACAAATAAATGATTTCACTTTTCTAAAGTTGTCTGCTGAAATTTCAGGTATATGTGATAGGTGAGGATGGAATAATAAAGGAGCTAGAGCTTGCTGGATTTCAATATCTTGGTGGTCCGGTATGTTGTAAGTCGCTAGAATAAACTTAAATTTAAATAAATGCTTTTTGTGTATTAAAATTAAAAGTCTAAAACATTACATATTGTTGATCTTTTGTTAACTTTGTTTGTTAACTTTGCTTTTCATGTCCATCTCTTGTCTGATCTCTTGAAATTTATTTAATATGATAGTAGATTTTTTGTGGTGATTTATGGCACAAATAACTCAACCATGATGTCGATGGACTTATTTGAGGGCCTACTTGATTGTGTGTTTCCTATTTCATTTAGAAATCAATGCTCATTTTCTGCTGGAAAAACAGTTTGAAAACTGAATTTTGCAAATAATAGCCAAGTGATGTAGTTAGCAGAATTGGGATAGAATTCATACCTCCTTATCACTATGAAGTGAAAAACACTGGTTTAATGATGCCCATAAGTTAAAGGTAATGATTGA
>QRFJ01000147.1:1919180-1944704 GCA_006176705.1 Cocos nucifera
TCATATCGCATTTTTTTGCATGAAGAAACCAATGCGCACCCGCTTCATGCCGCACTAGCCTACGTCACGCCACATGCTTTTTGTTTCCATGCGCATGTAGCTCATCTCAGCACCCACCACCAGCAGCCATGCAAGAGCCTCTAGCACCATAAAATTTCTTCTTCCTAACATTCCATCCACGTTAAATTCTATGGGTCCCACTTCATTTATTACTTCTCATCTCTTTCCAAAAACTCTTCTCTCAAAATCTCTTCAAAAACTCTTCCAAAAATTTTTTCTCCCAAAATCTCTTCTCTTAACATCTCTTCTCAACTCTCTCAAAATCTCTTGGCTTTTGATCCTACGTGGTCCATGTTTAATGCATGTTCCACTTTGCATGCATTTCGCATGGAGACCCTAGAATGAAAACTTAGACTTGCACATTACGGGCTTGGATTTGAGCTTCGTCTTGGGCTTATTAACTGCAAATATTGGGTACTGGGCCTTCTCCTGGTTGATTTGTAAATAATTAACAATTTTTGAAAAAGAACATAAGAAGTATCAAATACAAAATACTAAAGATTAAATAGCATAAACTTTAATACTGCTTATGTAATATTTATTGCATTGATCACACTCCCTAACTTGAATTTTACTCGTCCTCGAGTAAATAGATACATTAGCATTGTGTACCGACTCGTTCATGAATTAAAAGTTATCCTAGACATTCCTAAAGGTAGGTGATACCCCGTTAGATCATTAAAGAGATACTTCATTGGATTATCAATTTGACTCAGTTAGTGGTTGAGTGTTAGCCAAAAAAATTTCAAGAGCTCTTTTTTACCAACTCCTCACTTTATTTTTTAAATCCTCTAATTAGATGTGAGCCAGGTTTATTATTTTCTTATATTTTAATCCCCCTTATTATCTACTTTTTTTTAATGCACTTTCTTGCTGACCTTTATAGCAAGCTTTCAGCCAATGACTTCCAAACTAGTTGGCTTTAGGACATTAGGTGTAAAACACCCCTCGGACTTACTGACTCGAGTCCAAGAAAATATGATTCTTATAATCGGCTTCTTACATCCCCATCTTTCGATGCGAACCATAATGCTTATTTAGGCGAAGGGGCTCGGTTACTCAATGAGATAATGCTAAACCCTTTTCTTTCCAATAAAAAGTATAATCTAAGGCAAAGTTTTACGTACCGATACCGAACATCCTGTCGGTTGCTGATTGATACGGTATGGTATCGATTCGTACCGTACCATACCGATCCATACCGATAATAAAAAATTCAAAAAAAATTAATCCAACAACAAAAAAAATAGACCGAACCGGACTAAACCAAGCTATACCGGCCTGTATCGGTCCGTACCATACCGAATCGGACGATTTTCTATTTTTTTTATTTTTTTCTTTGGATCCTGATTTTTACATGCGACCCAGGCCGATTGGGCGCTGGTTCGGTTCGGAACGCTCAGAACCAGGCGGTTCAGGTCGGTTCCGTAAACCATGATCTAAGAAAATCTTTTGCATACCTCGACCTTTCCACCCAATCTTCCATGAAGTAGATTCTTTATTGAGATTAGTAAGTAGAGGACTCTAGAGTCACTCTAAAATTTGGTCTAGTTTAAATTTTACCATTCATTGAATTTTCTTAATAATTTATCCCTCAATACCACTAAATTATCTAGATTGTTAATCACTCATTGATTAGGATGCCTGATTAACTCCAAATCGAGACAAAGTTCAGGTACACAAATCTAATTATTTTTTATCATATCCGAGGACTTAACTAAATTTGTTGTCTCCCGCTCCCCCTCCAACTTAACTGACATTGTCCTCAATGGAGTAGAAAAATAAAATAAGCAAAGAAAAGAAAAGGAGGGAGTACACCTGAGGTAATTTTGCTTTAGGAGTTGAAGATGGCTTCATTGATTAGCAGGTTCTTGTTCTAAGTTCCTACGGCTACAGTAAAGTAAAGTAAAAAGAAAAATAAAGTTATTGGATTGCCTCCCAACAAGCGCTAAGTTTAATATTTTCAGCCATACCAACCAACTTTCTCACTTATCCAGGATCAAATATTGGATTGAAAAATTCTCGTGGTCTTTCACCTCCAAATTTCAAAAAATAACTTATAACCCCATTATTGATAACTTTCATTATTTCTTTATTATCAATTTCAGAAAAATGGTTTGCAATTTCTTTCTCAGTCCCTTGTTCATTAAGAATCTCTCCTATATCTTTTTCTAAAATGCTCCTGAATTGCATTTCTAGGTTATGCATTGAGTTCGATGCATTGATTACTGGGAGCACGTCATTTCATCTTATGAACTCAAATATGATCAAAGGTGGTTTCAGTTTTAGGACTGATGGTGATTCTAAAGAAGAAGCTATAGGTATTATAGGTAAAGACTCATATTTCTCAGCCAATGGAGGAGTGGTGCTAAAATTGGCTGGCTTTAATAATATGTTCACATTTTCAATATACCCATCTAGGTCAAAATCGTCCACTCCAAAAAGATCCCAACGTATATGCACTAGGTCCTGAGAAATACTTTTAGGGGTAGTTTTTTCTATTGTCTCTTCGACCACATCTACTTCGAAACAAGTAGTGGTTTGTGATTTGTGAGGAGCCTGAAATACATTTAATCTCAACTTTCTATTTTCAAATGTGACATCCATGACTTCTGTCCTACAATTAATACATGCATTAGCTGTAACTAGGAAGGATCATCCTAGAATTATGAGAATTTGTCTTGGATCGTCAGAATGCTCCATCTCTAAAACTAAAAAGTCAACTGGAAAGTAAAATTCTTTGACCTTGACTAAAATATCCTCGATTATCCCACATGGTGCCTTAATGGATCTATTAGCTAACTGCAAGGTTACCAAAGTGGATTTTAACTCACCAAATCCAAAGAGATCGTATATTGAACTAGGTAGAATATTCATACTGGCCCCTAGATGTAACAAAGCTTTCTCAATGTGTAGAATCCCTATGACACAAGAGATGATAAGGGCACCTGGATCCTTAAGTTTAGAAGGGATAGCATGTTGGAAGACTAAACTGGCCTGTTCAGTAAGATGAACTTTTTTTGGGATTTGTATTCTAGATTTTCGTAATTGTGTGCACAAATCTTTCAAGAACTTGGCATAGGCCGGGACCTGTTTTATTGCATCAAGAAGGGAAAAATTGATTTGAACTTGTTTAAATAGCTCTAACATTTCATCTAATTTACCCTTGTTAAATGGCATAGAGGATTCTAATACACTCGGAAATGGAGCTCTAGGTAATTGAGGTGATGCTAAAGGTATTGGTTCATCTCTTGCCCTAAGATCCTCCTCTTTGCTTGGTTCAGACTCTATCAACTTTTCATTAGTTTTGATCTTTTCAATTTTACTAGGTTGTTCTATGACCTTACCATTCCTAAGGGTTATAATAGATTTGATTTGTTTGGGGAAAGTCTTGTGGCTATTCAAGCTTTCAGCCATATACTGCCCCCTAGGATTGCTTATGGGTTGGCTAGGTAGTTTCCCTTCCTTCCTTCTACTCATAGCATTAGCTAATTGACCTATTTGGGTCTCTAGCTTAGCTATCGATTGCATGTGAGATTGAAGAGTTTGGGAGTGGGTTTCTATCCTTGCTAAAGCTTGTAGAATCTTTCCCTCAAAATTAGAACTATAGTTGCTAGGAGAAGATTGAGGGGCATCCTGATATTGAGGGTGTGATGTGTTCTTGAATTGCATCCCCTGGTAATTAGGTTTGTGGGGCGTCGGGTTGACCACAGGTTATGGTTTTCAAGAGAAGTTTGGATGATTCCTCCAGCTTGGATTATACGTGTTGGAGTACTGGTCGTTTCCTAGTCTAGGAGCAGCATGAGTTTGGGATTGGTGGGCTTGCTCCTATATAAGCTCAAGAAATTGATGGGCTGCTGGGCGATCACCAATAGTATGAGTAGGACTCAAGCAGATTATATAAATATTTTGTGACTGTACAGATAGGGAAGAGGTGTGACCGACTTGAAGTAATCGATCGAGTTTCTGAGATAGTGCATCCACCTTACTATGGATGTCTACGAAGTGGCTTACCTCATACATTCCACCTTTTTTGGGTCCTAATCTGGGAGCTTCTCTAAATATAGCAGACATATAATATAAGAAATTTTCGCTCAGGGTCTGGAATAACTGCCAAGCCTCATGCTCGCTTTGAGCATGAATGTCCCATCATAGGAAGAAAACTATTTATTTATGCTTTTCTGTCAATCCATCATAAAAGCACTGGACCAGTTGCCATTTGGGTATGGCGTGGTATAGACACTTGCAGATGAGGTCTTTGATCCTTTCCCAAGTTTCATGGAACATTTCTCTCTTTGATTGGTAAAAACTAGCTATGGCTTTTCTAATTTGATTCGTTTTTCCAATTGAAAAATATTTTTTTGAGAAATTCTCCTTATAATTGGTCCTAGGTTGAAATGATCATGGAATCTAATGAATGTTACCAGTATTTGGCCTTGTCTTTAAGCGAAAAGGAAAATAATTTTAACCTAAGGACCTCATCAGAGAGATTTTGAATTTTGACGGTAGAACGTATCTCAAAAAATTCGTCCAGATATTTGTACGGGTCCTCGTTACTAAGTCCATAGAAAGATGGTAACATTTGAATGATGCTGGACTTAATCTCATATTGAGTTGCTTCTATAAGAGGTACTTGGATACATGAGGAGTAGGTATATGATGGAGTAAAGTATTCCCTTAATTGGCACGGAGGGTTAGCCTCACCAGGTGCAGCCATGTTTCTAGCTCGGATAGTTCTAAGAGTCTTTTCTAGTTCTTTGTCTAGTGGTTGCAAGTCGGGTTTTAGCAATCGTCGACCTAGCATGCAACTAAAAGGTCCATGTAGGACTATCCTGGTCTATTAAGTTTTTTCTTTTTTTTTTTGGTGAAAGAGAAGAGGAGAAGAAAGAGAGAAAAGAGTTCTAAAAAAGAGAACCTAAAGAGTCCTAAAGCTAAGAAGAAAAAAAGAGAATTTAATTAGAGTTTAATGTTAATTGCAATCAAGTCAAACAAGCATAGACTCTCTACTCTAGGGATAACCTATATCTAGATAGCTCTTAACTTTCAAGACTGCCTTTAAGCACTCCAAGTCTAAAATTGACTAACTAACTTGGCTAAGTAAGCGTAAGATGTGCGAGATTCCCTACTTGTTGCTTTCCTTGAACACCAACTGAGTTGGCCAGGTCAGACAACGGAACTAAATGGAAATCACCTTCTTTTGGGCCCAGTCGTCCCACAAACCACTTGCCTAGACACCAGCTAGCTGACCAAGTCTAATCCGGTCCAACTCTCAGGGTCATTTGTCCTATTGAGCTCGAAATCCTTAGGGGTCAATGTCTAATTGCTTTTAAATTAAAGGTTTAGGTCAATACAATATGAAGGATAGTGATTTTTGGGCTGAGGGGTGATCAAATTCCTACCTTATCTTATTTAATTGGGTTAAGTGCCCTTAAAATTAATTATGGAGATGCAATACAAAGAAACAAGATGTCCAATCAAGTTAGAAATTTTTATATTTTAGGTTACGCTATCTTAGTTAAGTGTTATGAAATGTCAGTGGCTTTTTTTTTTTTGAAATCAACCATGCCAAGATCCCCAGCAACAACGCCAAAATTTGATGCGTAGTCGTTGATAGCATCAAAAAATAACTGTACTCACTATGTAGGTAAGATTAGTTGAGATCATATCCTCAGGGACCTAGGGCTAAGTTAAGATTATGAAATAAAAGAGAAAATATTTATTTTGATTTAGAAAATAAACTATCCTAAAATTAGTATAATTAGAAAATAAAGATCTCGGAAGTTTTGATTAATTCTACACTAAATAGAGTTATATATATTTTTTAAATAATTGCAATTAATTTTAGAAAAAATACTTGTCTTTCCTCGGTACGTCCCATACCCGTAGATCACGGCGCATCTCCGGAAAGCAAAAGTTATTCCTAATATTAATTTAACAAGAAAGCATAAATAGAAGCATATAAAAGAGAAAATAAAGAACTCATGATAATTTTAATAAAAAGCATAATCTTTATTGCATATAAAAGAAATACAAGAAAGTTTAGAACAATAGAACCAGCTCTATGTCGTTACAAAATTTTTTCTTCTCTCCTGAGACTGCTAGCCTAGCTGCTCATGGAATAATCCCTTCCTCTCCCTCTATGCAAGCCTCTAGAAGGATTCCTGGGATGATCCTCAAATGGGAGTATAAGAATCTTTTTATAGGTGTTAGGAGGGAGGAGTTTTACATGGTTTTCAGATGTGAGACTAAAGAGAATAATAAAGACTAAAAGATGAATGGATGAGATTAAAGGATCAAGAAGAGATAAGGTAAGAGAGAAAAGTTGCCATTCAATATAAATTTCCTCTTACAAAAATTTTCAAATATTATTTTTTCTTTAGAGTCTCGTGACCCACGGCATTTGCATTGCATTTTTTTTGCATGAAGAAACCAACACACACCCGCTTTATGCTGCACCAGCCCGCGTCATGCCACATGCTTTTTGTTTCCAATGCATGTAGCACGTCTCAGCACCCAGCACCAGTAGCCATGCAAGAGCCTCTAGCACTATAAAATTTCTTCTTCCTAATATTTCATCCACATTAAATTCTATGGGTCCCACTTCATTTATTACTTCTCATCTCTTCCCAAAAACTCCTCTCAAAATCTCTTCAAAAACTCTTCCAAAAAATTTCTCCCAAAATCTCTTCTTTAACATCTCTTCTCAACTCTCTCAAAATCTCTTGGCTTTTGATCCTGCGTGATCCGTGTTTAATATGCGTTCCACTTTGCATGCATTTCGCATGGAGACCCCAGAATGAAAACTCAGACTTGCACATTACGGGCTTGGATTTTAGCTTCGTCTTGGGCTTATTAACTGCAAATGTTGGGTACTGGGCCTTCTGCTAGTTGATTTGTAAATAATTAACAATTCTTGAAAAAGAACATAAAAAGTATCAAATACAAAATACTAAAGATTAAATAGCATGAACTCTAATACTTCTTATGTAATATTTATCGCATTGATCAGTTATTTACTAGGTGAACTTAAAAATTTGTCGTTTAACATGCAGTCCTTTGACCATTAGCATTTTACCTGCACACAATTTAGGACATTTGTACACACACATATTGCACACACTTATACTAGTTCTTGTACACATATATATTGCCCCTCCACACAATTTTACTGTCCTTACACTTATTTCTGTGTGTATACAGTTATTTAAAACTGTGTACATATTGAGGTCTAAGTGTATACAATGGCTAGGGACCCGGAATTAAAGTTTGAAACTTGGGGCGGGTGTTAAAGTCCCAGTCAATAGATACTAATATTTGCAGTCCAGTCAATGGAGTGAACAGCTATTAAATACACTTATTTACTAGCTTACTACATGAAACTTTCCACATAGTCATCACCCCCATTCATTCTAGAGAACTCTTCTCCAGAGAATTCATGACAACTCCATCTTCTCCATGAATGGTTCCTTCATGAACCAACCTTGAAGAACCTTGATGTGTGAAGCTTGTATTCATGTAAGTTAAGCTTGTAGATGTCCCTTTGCATGAATCGTTCCTCATAAGCTTCCTTCTTAATCTTGTACTTGAAGGGTCTTTTAATGAAATATTAAGCTTTCATCTTGTCCCGGCGTCTGTGTTTGGTTGTTTTACTTCTACTTTGGTTGGAGCTCTTGGGCTAGTGGTGCCCTTGTGTGCCACTACATGAGGAGGGGTTTTTAAGTGTGTTGAGATCAGCCCATCTCCATACTTCTTACATTTTCATTTTGTAACTGCTTTCATATTTCCATGTGACGCAGACTTTTTTCTTTTCAGACTTTGGGTTTTTATGCTGTATGACATTTATTAGTTAATAGTCACAACTCACCATGAAGGACAGATGCTATCTTCATACAGCAAGTGAAGTTGCAGCATCCAATCTCCATCTCATATGTCAAAATCATGACTTCCTTTTTCATCGTGTTTATACCCTGAGTCCTGCATTTAAAACATAGATGTGCATCTTAACTTTCTAAACAGTAATTACTCTCACAGGCCGTGTGGCCTATGATGTTTGTCATACAACTCACTGTTAAGAAATTCATTTGCTGATTACAGTTGGTGTGGCCTATGATGTTAATCATACAACTCACTGTTAAAATATTCATTTGCTGGTTAATCTTGCATCTATGTTCTCTTAAATACTGGGTTATATGACAGAACTCACATTTTTACGCTTTCTGAAACATGTTCTGGCATTTAATGTAGGATAATCAAATTAGTTTTTTCATGACAATGTTGCAAGTGTTAGATCTTGGCATAAGAAGAGTTGCAGCTACATTTTGCATCCCTTCATTATTGAATTAGGTCTCCATTGTAAAATTACACAAAAATCATGAACATATTAGATCTTAATAGTGATTGATCCTTAGGAACTGGAATCTTCTAAGGTAATGTACAAACTTCAGAATCTTCCCCAAATTATGAACCCAAACCCACTTCCTAAGTGCTACCTTTATTAAAAGTATTCAAAATTTTCCACTTCCCTCCACCCACACCTGCACCTGCTCGTGCACCTACTCCTGATTATGGGAACTGAGGATTGACCATCACCACTGTTTTTAGTGGAACTCTGGGGATGGGTCTCCGCTCCCATTGGAGTCCACTGCTGATATACTTACTGAGATACCACCAATGAGAATGACTCCAGTCTGGAACAACTCTATCTTATTTTCCCTTTTGGGAAAAAGGTCGTTTGGTTTTTCTTATGCAGATCTGCTGTCCCTTTTTTCCTCATTCACTTTCCTAAAATTTATTATTTGCTCTCCCCTTTCTTTTCGGCTCTGCTTATAGATGATGTGCATTGCATATGTGAAATTCTTGGTTTTTTTTTTTTTTTTAAAGTAATACAAAGGAGACATTTGGATAGCAGCTTGAACATCAGTATTCTCTTATTTGTTTTAAAGTTCTTTCTCTGCACTTCTGTTGAACTATTATATTTCTACTTTGCTAAAGATTTTTGACTCCTGTTCGTTAAGTGTTCAGAATATGCACCATGCAGAGAAACTAAATGGAAATTTATGTAACCTGACAGGGAAAAAAGATATCAGGTTAATGACATGTACTATCAGTTTGTCGAACCTTCTTGACACAGAAAGGTCACAATACTGAAAGTTAATAAGTTGATGTGATTTAGTCAATATAATGATGTAGCCTTACAGAATCCATTCTTTATTTAATGTTTCAGTCAGTTATCCATGTCCTTTGTCTTCCTTATTTATGTGTTTGCATAACTGTATGCCATTTCTCGTAGCATTATTCTTGCATATTATGTATATAAACCATTGTCCAAGTAATCTTGTCTCTTCATCTATTATGAGCGGGAATGTTTCTTTCTGAGTACTTTTTTTTAAAAAAAAATTTAATGTTGATTGCTTTTCACATTTTTTTATTAATTGGAGGTATGGAACCCTTTGTATCCGTGAAAATCCTGGGTGTCTTTTCATTGCTACAAATCGTGATGCTGTGACTCATCTCACTGATGCTCAAGAATGGGCAGGTTTGCCTCTTGATGCCTATCTATCTCATCTCTAAATATGATCATAGATTTTGTAGGATGTATGCTAACAACATATATTTCAGTTTTGGCCTAAATCAAAAGGTGCTTTCAGACTATGATTTTGAAGTAACTGCATTTCAAGCAACACTAATGACTGTGTTGCTTCTTTCATCTGAGAATATCTGAATACTGGAAGTAGACTTGAGGTAGATCTCGGGTTGAAACAAACTAAGCAGTGATACATGTGAGAGAGCCACTCTTTTTTTATTGAACTTTCTCCAAACTACTTACTGATAAGTTGCAAAGTGGTTGGCGCATGTGGAATCATCCAGGAATTTCTTGGTTCTGGAAGCATCTTTAGGGTGCTGGAGTAGTAAGCAATGCCAGAAAACATACCTTGTCCACTTCTTGAGATATGTGCTAGCAGTTAGCACCTTCCGACATGGAAAATTACAAGACTTCCCAAGTTCCCATATTTGGCATCTTCAGTCTGAGAGTGATAATGGTAAAATACTCATGGATCTCGAGATGAAACTAAGCAGCTAGCAAGTTTTAACAAAATCAATATGTGTTATCATCCGTCAGGAAAATGTTTCTCTAGAACTAAAGAAAGAAACTGTTCTTTATTAACAAAAAAACATAAAATAAATTTCCTAACTCTGAGATAATGATTTTGAAACTGAAGAGGAATCTGCATCTTTTGTGTCTAAATTTCACTCTCTAGACCTTTTCCATCTGATGGCAAACTAGTCTGCTTCTTCTTGTCCTCATGATGCCTTTCCTGGACAAATCAGCATAACTTGCAGCAGAAGATTGAAACAACAAATTATAGTAGCCTCATTAATGATAGGCCTCAAAGTCCTGCAGCAAAGTTTACTGTCTAAAACTTGATCCCATATTATCAGTGTCTCTTCATTTTAAACCTTAGAAAAATTCATCTGCCCATAAAGAAAAATGATTGCTAGAATACAGATCTGTGTGAAATGTGAAGTGGGTTCTCGCAATTTTTAATACTTTGAGGAATATGCCTTTATTTTATGATGAATTTCTGGATTTTACTGTTAAAACAAAAAATTTATAACATGATGTTATTTTGACTTAAAATTTCTGAACTGCATTATGAAAGGTTGTCTTATGAAAAGCAGGTACATTAATTGTGCACTGACTTAGTCATATGGTTCTTTTAATACTTGAGGATGCTGCAAGGTTCATGTAGAATGAGATTCCTATCTGACCTTTGATGAAATGGATCATATTACTCGATGCTTGCTATGAGTCAGATTTCTGACCTTTTCATTATATGCATACAACTCGAAAACTATATACAAGAATAGTTTTCAGAATAGGTTTTCACATTCATCTTATGTTTGTTATTTAGCATACTGCTGATTAAATGTCAAAACCACAGAGAGAATGGGTTCAGATGATAATTTTAGTGAAATTAATTATTGCTGCCTTTTGAGTTTTTGAATTATGAAAGTGTAACTGTTTTGGAAAATTGTTCTTTCATCCATGAGAATGTTTCTCATTGCTTGAAGTTTCTCTGTACTTCAGGTGGTGGTTCCATGGTTGGTGCACTCTGTGGTTCAACTCAGCGGGAGCCTATTGTTGTAGGAAAGCCATCAACTTTTATGATGGACTATTTATCAAATAAGTAAGATTATAAAAGTTAATATTTCCATTTCTGTTCGACCTTTTCTTTTTTAGAAAAAGAAAAGTAATATGATATACTAAAACAATGGACAATTAGAAGTTCTATCATGGAAGTTGAGCTTATGAGGAGAACAAAAAGAAAAGAAGAAAAAATCTGTTCAACATAATGTAGGACAGCCAAAGGGAGAAAATCATTAGGGAAGAAAAAATCTGAGCATAATGGTAAAATGACAGAGCAGACAATGACAAGAATGTTGCACCTCTCTCTAGGAGAGACTGGAGAGTAACATGCTTTTGAACAAGGGATAAAGGCGAAGCTCCTTTTAACCTATACAAGAAATTCACATAATCTTTCACAAGTCAACCATAGAAAGATGGGTCCTTTCTTAAATTTATTTGCTTTACTTCTGATGGGTACTGAATTTGCAATTTCTTTTCTAAATGGCCAAAAATATCCCTATGTATATTGAGAATTTGTATAAGCAGCCCCATACTTCCAGACGCACTCCCCTTGTCTTGTGTCTCACTCAACATATTTTACAGAGACACAATATGGATGCATGTATTAAAAAGGTCTATGTAAAATTCCTTAGGTACTAGGTGTCCCATGAACTAAAGTGTCCATAATCGGGCCTATGAGTTTCTTTTGGAACATCATGGTTTGATTTGATCTATCTTCAACATGATTTTCCACACACACATGCACGCATGCACACAGATATATATGGTCAAGGAGGCCACTAGTCATTATCCATTTAAACAAAACTTTTATGAGTTGCATAACCAAGATGATTGAAGTTACGTATCATGTTTGTGAAGTCATCATATTGTCATTTGTATAAGAGAATATTATTAGAAGGGCCATTACCTAGTTATATTCCTGGCAATCTAGGTTCCTGGAAGGGGCAGACTGGGGACAGATCTAACATTTGACTTTTTTCTTTCCATACAAAGCAGCTGCCCCCAAGACTTGTCCCTATGCTATTGCACTTGTCAGCCCAAGCCTTTTACTGTTGCACCAACAAATGGCCCAATATTATTATGGAAGGAAAACTTTCATTCAATTAATAAATTTTATTACTGCCAAATCTTTGTATTAAAAAAAAAGCATGAAGTGTAACTTTAAACATTCATTTTAAAAAATATACATATTTTAATTTGATTAGATCAAAACCTAAAATCCTAGTCCTCTCCAGAAGAAGGTAAATGTAAGCATTAGAGTTCTATCCAAGCAACTGTTTGTTGAGGGTGCATTGATCCCCATTTGAGGGCAAGTTGAAAGTTGGGATGTTGAAGTGAGTCTAAAATATAAATGAAGCATGGGGCAAATCTGGATCTGGATAGATTTGGATTAGGCACTCTGAGGCCCATCAGATTGAGTGCAGACAGACCACTCACAACAACCACATGTGCCTAGGGGTGCATGAGCACAAGCCTCATGCCTCAGAGTAGATTTCTCAATTGAAATTAGTAGGCAACTAATGGTAGAAGCTGGGTTGATCTTTGATTGACCTGCAAACAGATATTATATTTTATAATTTGATGACAGGTTTGGCATTCTGAAATCACAAATATGCATGGTAGGAGACCGACTGGATACTGATATCCTATTTGGTCAAAATGGTGGCTGCAAGACCCTCCTTGTTCTCTCAGGTAAGTAAAATACCTCCTTCCTTGTGTTTTCTGAACTACTTGACATCCATCTGTGGGTACTTAGTGTGATCTTTTTGTAGGTGTGACTAACCTGCAGATGCTCCAAAGCCCCAACAACTCCATACAGCCAGATTTATACACTAACAAAATATCAGATTTTGTTACTCTAAAAGCTGCGACAGTCTAAGCACATAAATTCTTCTGTAAATCCATTATAATCTGTTTTAGAAAACAATTTCAACACTATTGTTTTGTCAGCTGCAAAAAAATTGGCAGCGATTTTTAATATATTGAGTGGAAATGAATGTTACAAATTATTCGTCTTTCTAGATTATTTACTTCACTTGAGCAGAAGTTAATATTATTTGTCAGAGAGAATCAATGAAGCAGAGTTAACATAAATGTTCAGTAACTTCTATCAGTGAAGTTTAAATGGCGTGTGAGGTAGGGAATGTTCTTGAATTATACCCTAGAATTTCATCTACCAGCTGGATGCACGAGTCTCGGGCTAGCTCAGAGCTGGCAAAATTGATTTCAGATCTTTGGGGCTTTAAAATTAAAAGAGATTTAAAAAAAAAAAAAATAGGGATTTTCAGCATTGCAGTTTCAGCTGGAAGAGACATTTAACTTCCCAAACTCTTGGTAAGGTAGATGAAATGAGCAATAGCATCATTAAAGAGTATATTACTTCATTGAGTGATTATTCTCTATCTCTTGGTATCTTGGCCCTATATTTCATTCTATATGGACAAACCATCTGCTGTTTGTTTCGTCCTGAGGCAGAGAGCAGTTGCATGCAATCGTTACTGTTGTTGTTAGAAATCTTCTTAATCTGTTGTGAAAATGATTTCGTATCTGACAGAATGCAAATCCTGGCATTTACCATAAATTTTGAATAAATGTGTTAGCCCTTGGTTCTGTATTCCTTGAGCGGACCGGCAAGGCCAAGGTATTCAAGGTTATATTTCAACTGCCAATCTCACAGGAATGAATCTTGAATCTTATCTGAGAAGTTTAGTAAAGGAATGGTAGTGTTCCTTGTCCCAGGACAGCAGAAACTGATCCTGCTGCTTTAGTTCAAATCTTTGCTTGACCAGCTCTTGAACATGGCTAGGGTCTTTATATGGAAGAAAAAATTTCTTTGACCTAGGCAATGTTCTTTCTGCAGTTGGCTATGGCAATTAACAAAGAATGTGAGTAACTTTTGAGATTATTCATGTAAGTACTTTTTTAGCTTTATCTTCTTTCTCTTAGTATTCCAAGGTTTCCTCCCTACTTACCAAATAAAGAAGTCAATTTTTGAGATCAATCTGGTGGCCCTCACACTAGTTGCCAGTATGAGTTGCTAATATGTTCTTCAGGTGCAGACTCTTCCAAAAGTCAATACGTTAGAACCTGTAATCTAACAATCCATGCAGACTCCTGCATTGGTAACCATTCCGTTTGTGTGGATTCATGATGTCTGTCATTCAAGTATTGTGATGTAACATGAACAATTAAGAACTACATAGCCGCATTTAATTTCCAAGAATTTAATCTTGGTTTTCAAAGAAATTCATGCACAGAAACAATATGGAACTTTATCAGAATCAGTGTATACTGTAATATTCCAAGATCATGATGTGCCAATGGGAAGTGGTTCTGTATTCTTGCTGGACAGATTGGCTCATGCTCTGGCTAGTGAAAAAATAAAAAAATTGTGCCAAGCATAAAGGGGCATGAAAACCTTTGCAACACAAACTGTTAAACCATGCAAAACAATGGAATCTCAAAATCCTTTTGTCTGTTGATCAGCTCTATTCCGACATTAGATGTTGCCGTTCTTGTTATTGGATCTGGCTTCTTGTGATCAGCATTGGTAGGGCAAACAAAGAAAAGGCAGCAGTTGTTTTATGCTGTATCCTCATTCTGGACAGAAATGTAACAAAAAAAAACAGATCACTCCAACAATGGGCAGATCTTAAAATTTTGGTCTAAATGCACAAGCTGTGCTAATTGTTTCCATGCAGTATTAAAAAGATATCAAGACAATACAAGAGAATAGCAAATCAAATCCCTACATTTAAATGGAGGCTCAGAACAACTGTTTGCTAGCAGGTTGATTAAATTTGGAAAATCATTATTAGGCATCGTAAGCAAAAATGAATCGACATACAAACTTGTCCAACAAGCCCTAACAGAAGTGTAACAACAAAAATGAAGCACTCTAACAACTGAGAGGTCTTAAAATCTTCATCTAAGTGCACAAGCTGCATTGTTTGTCTTCCATGCAGTGTCCACTTACTGGTACATTGCTCTTTGTTAAGCGATTGTTGCATCAAGAGAACATGATTTCCATTTTCAGAGAAAAAAATGCAGCTTAAGAAACATTAGGAACTACTTTATTTTTCAAATAAAAATCGACTTGCATCCTAGATTTCTCAGAAGATTTAACACAGAATTGAAAAACTTAGTTTTTTCCTTCATATTATCTCTAAATTATTAGGCCAGCTTGGGTAACCGGCAAACCTACAGATTGTTTGCAAATTTAAGAACTAGATTTGCATATAATCTCTTGAGGATAAATCCTGCTCCCGCCGAAGTCCAGTTTGATGCTTAGCCTAATGTAACTGGTAATCATGGAAGAGCTTCGAACAGAAATTTTTCTGCCAGCGACCAAATTCATTCTAGACTCTTCCAGCGGCCAAACCCCTTTCGGTCTTCTTCAGTAGCCGAGCTTCTCCATCAGTCAAACTTCTCTTTCAGCCGAATTTCTCCTTCAGCCGAACTCCTTCTTGCCTTCTCTTTCAGTCGGATTCCTTCAGAAGCCGAACTCCTTCCGGACTTCTCCTACAGTCGGACTCCTTCAGGAGCCGAACTCCTTCCGGACTTTTCTTCGATTAGACTCCTCCAGAAGCTAAACTTCTTTTGAATTCCTCCTTCAGTCAGATTCCTCCAAGAGCTGAACTCCTTCCAGACTTCTCCTTCAGTTTAGTTCCTCTAAGAGCCGAACTCCTTCCGGACTTCTCCTATAGTCGAATCTTTTTCAGATATTCTTTCAGCTCGATTCGGATTCCTCCAGAAGCTGAACTCCTTCCGAACTTCTTCTTCAATCCAGTTTCTCTAAGAGCCGAGCTTCTTCCAGATTTCTTCTTCAATCGGATTCCTCCAGAAGCTGAACTCCTTCTAGACTTCTCCTTCAGTCCAGTTCCTCCAAGAGCTGAACTCCTTCCGAACTTCTCCTGCAGTCGAACTCCTTCAAGAGCCAAACTCCTTTCGGACTTCTCCTTCAGTCGAACTCCTTCAGGAGCCGAACTCCTTCCGGATTCCTCCTTCAGTCGAATTCCTCCAGGAGCCGAACTCCTTTCAGACTTCTCCTTTAGTCGAATTCCTATGAAAGCTGACCTCCTTCTGGACTTCTCCTTCAGTCGGACTCTAAACGCATGTTTCCATCAGATGGCATGGCTGTCATTATCAGTCTGGCAACATCTCTCTCTCCGTAACAAGCCCCATGCGGTCCACGATCAGATGGTATGACTGTCACTATCAGTCTGGCGACACCTCTCTCTCCATAGCAAACCCTATGCGGCCCACTACTTGATGGTATGGCTATCATCATCAATCTGTTATAGGCTCCATCTATAAAAAGGGATCCTCCAGATACATTTTCTCTAAGCTCTCTTCTCCTTCCCAAAAATTCTGCCGAACTCTTTCCTGAGCACTCCATTTCTATTGGCCAAAAGAGCTGACTTGATTGTCGAAGGATCCTTTCGGAGCCACCACCATCGACTCCAGATGGGACTTTATTTTGTAGGTCACCAACGGCGACCTCGTCTTCCTCGACTCCAGCTCGATCCAACGTCAACTAGATTCTGCACCAACAAGATTGGTACTAGAGGAAGGACCCTCTATTCCTGAGATATTCTTGTTCTTAAAGGAGTGCTCAGTCGATCCAACCGATCTTCTTTTTTAAGGTTCATCTCCATCCTCTCCCTCAATACCAAGAAATACCTCCAAAGAAGGCGACTATCCAGAGATCTACCGCTTCTGCCGTCAGGTCTGAGCCAGAACCATCTATTCCTACTCCATTATCAGCTCTTCAACCTCCACCTTCACCAACAGTCATGGTAGATCTGGAGCAGTTTAACCTACTGATGCAGTGAATTTAGAACCTTACTGAAATGGTGCAGACCAAGCAACAACCTTCAGTGGTGATTTCGCTAGAAAACCCATCATTAGAATGTCAGAAATCGATCCTAAGGAGGAGCACTTGGGCTAGCATACCCATCGTCCCTGAAAAAAAAAAAGAGAGCAGAGGATCTATGTTCGGATCATGATTCTCCTTCGAAAGAGATCTTTTTCATCTATAACTAGAAGCCATCCAAGATCTACGATCGAAACAATGTCCTCGATCATAAACTGTGGAAGATGGATCGACGGATTGAGAAACTCCACCACGTCGTTTCGGCTCACTATGACGACGTCTACATCGATCCCTCTTTCTCTTCCCAAATTATGCAAGAGTCGATTCTGTCGAACTTTAAGCTTCCTCAATTTGAAAGCTACGATGGAACTTCTGATCCGATCGATTATCTGGAGGTCTTTCAGACCATGATGCTACTCCATGGCGCACCAGACGATATCTTATGTCAAGCTTTTTTGTCCATCTTGAAGGGAGCAGTAAAAAATTGGTACTCGACATTGAGGTCAAATACGATCTTCTCCTTTGATCAGATAAGCTATCAGTTTGTGTTTTACTTCGTCAGCAGCCGACGTCTGCACCAAGATTCAGATTCTCTGATGAATTCAAGCAGAAGAAGAAAAAATCTATTTGGGCTTATGTCATCCGATTTAATGCTACTGTATTGGAGGTCTAGAACTTGAACCAGTCTATTGCAATGACCGCACTCAAAGACGGTCTTCAGAAGAATGATTTACTGTTCTCCTTGGAGAAGAAGTACCCTAAAAACTTTGCCGATCTGCTAGCTCAGGCCGAGGGATATGTCCGTGTGAAAGAAGCCTTCAAGTTGAAGGATGAAGAAGCCATAGGAGAGCGACGGACGGACGAGTCTAATAGATCCACCGCTGATGGAGGGCCGAATGTAGTTCGATCGCGCTCATGAACTCCCCCCGAGTGCAAGCGAGTTCGAACTCCTTCTCGAGCTCATCGTTAAAGAAGCCTCGACAGAAGGGTATGGAGAAGTTCTCCCCCTAAAAGGTTCCACAACTACGCCCTCCTTAATGCTCCTAAAATTCAAGTTCTGATGAAAATCAAGAATCAGCTACCAAGATCAGAAGAATTACGATCTCCTCCAAACAAGCGCAATCAAAGCAAGTACTGTCTCTACCATCGTGACCACGGTCATGATACTGAAGAATGCATTCAGCTCCAAGACGAAATCGAGGAGCTCATCAGGAGAGGCCGATTGGGTCGATTTTTTAGATGCCAGCCTGAAGTAAGAGAAGATCGATCAAGGGCACTGCTGCAGTCAGAACCATCAATAAGAAAGAAATAATAAGGAGATCAGTCACCTCTCGACATCATCAACACTATCTCTGGGGGACTTAGTGTTTCGATGAGCCACCATCTCTCAGCCTCAAAGTCGAAAGAAGCTTGTCCCAAATTGGAAAGGTCAGTATGAAATAGAGGAGATCATCCGGCCCAAAATTTATCGCCTAGAGGAGCTTGGAGGAACAACACTCCCACGATCTTGAAATTCAAAAAATCTGAGGATGTACTATCAGTAATTTTTCTTCAATAAAACTCCTCCATTTCAACATTATTGTTTCTTGGTGCAAAAACTACGTGATGATAGAAAAAAAGCAATCAATAGTAGCCATGTTAGCTCCTTTAACCTCAGTTGGAGATAAGATCTCTTTCGAGCGTCAATGTCAACAGAAGATAAGATCTTCTTCAACCTCGACTAGAGATAAGATCTCTTTCAAGCTTCAACGTCTATGTCAATAGGAGATAAGATCTCCTTTAACCTCGATTGGAGATAAGATCTCCCTCGAACTTCTACGTCAATAGGAGATAAGATCTAAAGAGAGATGTCCTAAAATCTTATTGTTGGCAACGCTGGGAGCTCAAATCAAACGATCGAAGCCAACATGTAATATCGTGACCTTAATATTTTGTCTATCCATTTTTTCAAGAGATGCCTCTGTTCAGTAGACGGACGGGCTGGTAAAGAGTGGAATGAGCGGTCTGATCCAAACATGGGTTAAGAACACTTCTACAAAACTCAATAATAATTTTTATAAGTTCTTGAAGCTAATAAGCTTTGTAATATGGGATACTCCGTCCCGATCAGTTCTAATGTGTGTCTAGGAATACCGATGCTAATAATGGTTTGAAACGCAGAATATTATTCCTGTAGGAAGTCTAAAAGATTCTGTAGGTTAAACCTGTAGTAATATGCACTTGACCAATTTATTTAGGGATTTTATTTTTAAACAAATTAGCTTTCACTATTTTTTCGATTCCTACACTATTTCTCTGTAGAGATGCCAAAAATCTCCATGATTAATGATTCTAGTGGATGGTGGCCATCTCACCAACTGATTCATCACCTCACACCTAACATTTTATTGGTGATGGGTTAGCCAATGAGTGAACAACTCTTGTTCAATGATTCTCTAATCATGGTGCACCCAAACTTGATCTCTAATTCATGAATCTCATCGTATCTGGAATATTGATCCACTCCTTAGTTAAGCAGAACCCCATTTATACAGACTGAATTTTTAATTGAGTCTCTCACCGTATCTAAAAATATTGAAGACCCAACTCCATCCTTCAGCCCATAGCATCCAATACCATAATAGACATACATGGTTGCATCTTCTCTCGGGTGCAACTGAGCCACTGTATCCAAACCGAGAACAATCAACCCCAGAAAGGGCCCGCACATCTACAATGGTGGAAGATCCTTGGACTTAATCTTTCTTAGGAAGAATTGATTCAGATCTCATTAAACTAACTAATCATAGTCATAACAATTACGACTAACCTAGTAGCAAATGGGTTTAGCTGGATTATTGACCACCCATCAAATAGAACTGAGTCAATAGATATGGCCAGGTAAGGTGAGATCGTGGAAGGGATATGCCATTAACTCGTACAAGAATGCATTCAGATCAAGTAGCTCCCATTAAAAAATCAGTCGATCGTATGTGCCAAACTTACCTTAGACACCAAATTGTTGAGTCAGAATCAATTGGATTAGCCTACAATCTAGACTCTAACCTCTGAGCCTAATAGGTCTTGCTTTGATCGTGACTTCGATCTTGACCTAGACTAATCCTATTAGGTTGGTCATTTAAAAACATTGTTGATCCCATCTATACTAACGTCTTGATTCGGTTTGAATCAACCGTTTAGACTAATGAGCTACCAAGCTCGAACCAGTATTATGAATATATCTTAGATCTAAAATTTTAATTTTAGACTTAATTAAATATTTCATAATCTTAATTTTAATTAAGTAGGATTCAGTAAATAAATATATGCACAATAAATTCTAAGATTTCAGAATCTAGGATTTTGTAGAAAGTAGTTTGGATTTTGATTAAGGACAAAACGCGTAGCACCCCTATACGTCTAAGAATACCCCATCGATGGGAGAAGAGGTCTTTAAATCCTTTTCGTTCTTATAATTGGACGCTAGAGGAAATGTCTTAATCAGGAACATGTAATACTACAAATAGTTTTAGATCTATATCATATATCTTATATACAAAATTTAGATCTAAATCATGGCATATTTTGCATAACATCTCATAATATTGAATCATGTATATTTTTAGAATCTAAATTATCTCATAATAATCTAAAAAAAATTAATTTAAATTGATTTTAATCAAAATAAACTTTAATCTAGAGAACTATGTAGAACTATTCTACAACTAGTCTAGACATGCATCAATCATATCTCATATGATGTTTAAAATTAAATAATTTTTATTTATTATTTTTTTAGATATTATTATAATAATTATAATATTAAAAAATAATAAATAAATAGATCTAAAATATGATTTAATTTAATTAAATTAAATTATAAACATGCAAGACTATCCTATAGAACTATTTTATTTTAGAGCTAGTCATGCATATTTTCTAATCTTAGATTCAAATCATTTAATTTTAATTTTTCTAATTTTAGATCTGATCATATCTCATATGACATCTAAAATTATTTATTTTTTAATTAAAATAAATTTAAAATTAGATCTAAATACTTTAGAATTTTGGCTCTGATATAAGTTGAAGAAAAATCATGATTTTTCGAACCAGGTTCGTTCAGATTTGATCGAATCAAGAGATATATTTTAAAATTTTTTTTTTTAATCCAAATCAGATCTGAGATATTTTAGATTTAATTTTTATTATTTTAATAATTAAAATAAAATCTAGATAAATTTAATTTAATTTAATTTACCTTGATGTAGGGTAATCCTATTACCCGTTGATGATCCTGTAAGCAGCGGAAGGTTCTGGATCTAGTCATGCAAGTGCCTGGCCTCTACCGGTATCCACTCAGATTGGATCTGAAGATCCTCTTTTTCTCCATCACATCTCCAAAAATCAGATCTAAATCTGATTTGGAGGATCTTCAAAATACCTTTCAAAGATCAGCAGTTGTCCTTTACAACAGTGTAGCCTTCTAGCTTTCTGTCGTCTTTCTCTCGCCTGGATCTCACCAACTAAAATCCCAAACTACTTTGGGCGTGGAGAGAAGAGGGAGAAGATGGGCTTGACGTGGAGGAGGAAGAGAGAGATAGCCTTGGGGCATGAGAATTGTGTTCTCTCTTTGAGTTGGGCGCAGGGTCTTATTTATAGACTATGTGTGATCCAACTCCTCTTCTTCCCAACCCATCACAATCCTTTGTGAAATTAAATCTAAATCTGATTGGTGAGAATAGAGTCTCTTGGATTCCTCCTTAGATGGCGCCTAAGACCAATCAAAGTTGATTCTTAGGAGGAGTCTATTTGGAATCCAAAAAGAAGATGGAGTCCCTGTCCAATAGGGACTCCTGAGCACCTCCTGCTTGGGCACACGCACGTGGCATGCACCCTCCTCCGAGCGTGCACCCTCCTTCTTGTCAGCCTCTGATAGGGGGACAAGCCTCCACCAGCTCTCCAATAGGTGCATGATATGTGGACAGAAGTCAAAGTGTCAATGGTCAATATTTGACCAATCAAAGGTCAACTTTTGACCAAAGTCAAAGAACGAAAAATGGCAGGTGATAAAAAATGATAGATATTATTTTATAAAATAAGATAATTTTTTTTTGACCTGGACAGGCTCCAGTCAGACCAAGTGAAGGCCTTTGATCAAGCACAAACTCCTTTGGCTCAGTCAGGACAACTATTTATGATAGTAAAAGAAGAACGTTAGGTTCAATCGAGTGCTAGCACGATTTTTTTGAACCTAATTAAATCTCATTCAGATCAATTGAATTAGATCAGTTCAATTAATGATCACTAGATCCAGTTAGGTTCAGTTCTGTATGGTAATGGGATATGTCATGATCTCTATCATCGACATCATCAAAACTCTTTTCGATGGATCAGAACTCTTCTGATTCGAACAGCTAGAATGATCGATCATCTAAATCATTCTAATTGCTCTCAAAATCCACCAATGACACCTAGCAGTATATGGTGGCAACCTATCAGAGTTGAATGCGAACCTCTTGGTGCAGCTACCTGTGTGATTAAGTTCTTCTATCTTGAGCTTCGATCAGATTAGGATTAAGATGAACTCGTCAAACCCTAGTTTCTGTCATATGATGTAATCATTCGATTCAAGTCCGATGTGAAAAACTAAATAGAAACTTTTTCTATTATTTCACTCTGCCATGGCCATGGGCTTCTGGACTTAATTCTCATGATCATCATAGGGCTGCTCCTCTACCATCGAGGTAGATAGATTCCATCTTGATGCAATCCAGTTCCTACAATGAACATGCTATAGCCAACATACACCTCAGGATTCCGAATGGCTAGGAGATCGAGTAATTATATAGTCAAACTATAACACCCTCAAGGTGAACTGTCGATGCACCTCAGGTCCAAGAATCAGACACACCACTGCAGCATCGAGTCAGTCATTGATGAGAAGGTAGACTTCTTAATGACTACTCGAGGTGGTCATGCTCAGTGCCCTCGTTCTCTAACGAGTACCTATACTCTTACTCCGGTATCTCCACACCGTAGACTCAAGACTCATCTACTAAAGAGAAGCGATTGTACACAAACCTTTTGGATCAATCACCATTCTTGTGATGATCCTATGGTCGGAAGCATTTTATGAGTTAATAATGATTATTCATGTCTTAAATTTTTAACTCTTAAAAATATGAATTATCATTACCACTAACTCAAAGGATGTATCACAGACACTAAATACATATATGTGATAGAAAATAACCCATTTTATTGATTATAGTCAAAATTATGATTTTGCCCCTAGAAGTGTATTACAAGTGTCAGCCAATTCTGGCTTCTAGGGCACATATATCTAACAATAAGATCTTCAACCTCGGCTAGAGATAAGATCTCCTTCGAGCTTCTACGTTGGCTGGAGATAAGATCTTCTTCAACCTTGGTTGGAGATAAAATCTCTCCCGAGCTTCAATGTCAACATAAGATAAGATCTCCTTCAACCTCGGCTGGAGATAAGATCTCCTCCGAGTTTCTACGTCAATAGAAGATAGGATCTTCTTCGACCTCGACTGTAGATAAGATCTTTTCCGAGCTTCAGCTTCAACTTTAACCTCGGCTGGAGACAAGATCTCTTTTGAGCTTCAACTTCAACGTCAAACTCGGCCGGAGACAAGATCTCCCTCGAGCTCCAATGTCTACTTCAACAGGAGATAAGATCTCCTTTAACTTCAACGGAAGATAAGATTTTCCCCGAGCTTCTACTTCAATGTCAATGCGAGATGAAATCTCCCTCGACCTTGATTGGAAATAAGACCTCCCGCAGAAGCCGGAATAGGACTTCGGTAGTCGTCTTTTTTGTACTCCCTTCCTTCAAATTTTAAACTTGGGAGTGGGGGAACTATTGTTGGAGATAAATCCCGCTCCCATCGAAGTCTAGTCTGATGCTTAGCCTAATATAGCTGGTAATCATGAAAGAAATTTGATCAGAAATTTTTCCTCCAGTGACCAAATTCATTCCAGACTCTTCCAGCGGTCGAACCCCTTTCGGTCTCCTTTAGCAGCCGAGTTTCTCCATCAGCTGAACTTCTCTTTTAGCTAAATTTCTTCTTCAGTCGAACTCCTTCTTGCCTTCTCCTTCAGTTGGATTCCTTCAGGAGCCGAACTCCTTCCAGACTTCTCCTATAGTCGGACTCCTCTAGGAGTCGAACTTCTTTCGGACTTTCCTTCAGTCGGACTCCTCCAGGAGCCGAACTCCTTTCGAATTTCTTCTTCAGTCGGATTCCTCCAGGAGCTGAACTCCTTTCAGACTTCTCCTTCAGTTCAGTTCCTCCAGGAGCCGAACTCCTTCTAACTTCTCCTATAGTCAGACTCCTTCAGGAGTCGAACTCCTTCCGAATTTCTTCTTCAGTCGGATTCCTCCAGGAGCCGAACTCCTTTCGGACTTCTCCTCCAATTCAGTTCCTTCAGGAGCCAGGAGCCGAACTCCTTTCGAATTTTTCTTTCAGTCGGATTTCTCTAGAAGCCAAACTCCTTCCAAACTTCTCCTTCAGTCCAGTTTCTCTAGGAGCCGAACTCCTTCCGGACTTCTTCTGCAGTCGGACTCCTTTAGGAGCCGAACTCCTTCCGAACTTCTTCTTCATTCGGACTTCTCCAAGAGCCGTACTCCTTCTGAATTTTTCCTTCAGTCGGATTCCTCCAGGAGCCAAACTCCTTCCAAACTTCTTCTTCAGTTGGATTCCTACGGGAGCTGACCTCCTTTCGAACTTCTTCTTCAATTGAACTCCAAACGCATGCTTCCACCAGACGGCATGGCTGCCATTATCAGTCTGGCAACACCTCTCTCTTCGTAATAAGTCCCATGCGGCCTACGACGAGACGGTATGACTGTCACTATCAGTCTGACGACATCTCTCTCTCCATAGCAAATCCTACGCGGCCCACTATCGAATGGTATGGCTATCACCATCAATCTGCTACAGGCTCTGTCTATAAAAAAGGATCCTTCAGATACGTTTTCTCTAAGCTCTCTTCTCCTTCCCAAAAATTATGTCGAATTCTTTGCTGAGCACTCCATTTCTGTTGGGCTAGATGAGCTGACTTGATCGTCGAAGGTCCTACCGGAGCCACCATCACCGACTTCAGATGGAACTTTATTTTGCAGATCATCGACGGTGACCTCATCTTCCTCGGCTCCAGCTCGATCCGGCGTCAATCAGATTTTGTACCAACATAATCAAAAAATCATATTGGCTTCTAATCAAAAATTATATTTTGATGCACCTGGTCCATGAATGACCTTGTAAAATATAACTATAATATATGATTTTATCATAGACCATCCTCAAGAAAAAAACAACCACATACGGAAAAGGCATTGTGAAAATCTTGTGCTGCTAATTGTTATCAACAATAAATTATAGTCTGTTACCCCTATTTATTTGTCAAAAGTTTGCCCTTATAAGATTTCCCT
>QRFJ01000147.1:1944714-2142214 GCA_006176705.1 Cocos nucifera
TCTCACAAACCTCGACTGAAAATAAGATCCCTCTAAGCTTCAACATCTACGTCAATCGAAGATAAGATCTCCTTACAACCTCATTGAGATAAGATATCCTCCGGGCTTCTACGATAATAGGAGATAAAGATCTTCTTTCGACCTCCGCTTGAAATACGATCTCCTCCGAGCTCAACGTCTGCGCCAACAGAAGATTAAAGATCTTCTTCAACTCGAACTGAAGATAAAATCTTCATCGAGCTCAACATCTATGTCAATTGGAGATAAATCTTCTTCAACCCTCGGCTGGAGATAAATCTTCTCCGAGCTCACATCAACGTCAACGAGAAGATAGATCTCCCTCAACTTCGGCTGGAGATAAGATCTCTCCGAGATTCTAAGTCAATAAAAGATAAATCTTCTTCAACCTCGACTGCAGATAAGATCTTCTCGAGCTTTTATTCAATAGAGAATAAGATCTCCTTTAACCTCGGCTGGAGATAAGATTTTTTCCGAGCTCCAACATCTATGTCATCGGAGATAAGATCCCTTCAACCCGACTGGAGATAAGATCTCCTTCGAGCTTCTACGATAACAGAAGATAAGATCTCCTCAACCTCGACTGAAGATAAGATCTTCTCCAAGCTTCAATATCTATACCATAGGAGATAAGATCTCCTTCAAACGTCGAGTTGAGATAAGTATCTCAGTCGACTTCACGTCTATGTTAATCGATGATAAATCTCCTTCAACCTCGGCTGGAGATAAGACTCCTTCTGAGCTTCACATCAACGTCAATAAAAGATAAGATCTTCTTCAACCTCAATTGGAGATAAAGATCTCCTCTCTACGTCAACAAGATATAAGATTTTTCTCAATCTCGACTGGAGATAAGATCTTTCCTGAGCTTCTACATCAACAGAAGATAAGATCTCCTTCAACCTCGGCTGAAAATAAGATCTCCCTCGAGCTTCAACGTTAACGTCAATAGAAGTAAGATCTTCTTCATCTCGATTGGAGAATAGATCTCCCCCAAGCTTCTATGTTAATAGGAGATAGGATCTTCTTCAACCTTGGTTGGAATAAATTCTCTCCCAAGCTTCAGTTTCAACTTTAACCTCGACTGGAGATAAGATCTCCCCCAAGCTTCAGCTTCAACGTCAAACTCGACTAGAGACAAGATCTCCCCAGAGCTCCAATGTCTATAATAACAGGAGATAAGATCTCCTTCAACCTCGACTGAAGATAAGATTCCTTTGATGTTTCAACATCTACGCCAAATAGGAGATAAGTCTCCATTTAACCTAGACTGAAGAAGATCTCCGTTAGCATTCACGTCTATTGTCATCGATGATACAAGATCTCCTTCAACCTCAATGGAGATAAGATCTCCTCCGAACTTCAACGTCACGTCACAGGAGATAAGATCTCCTTCAACCTCGGTTGAAGATAAGATTCTTTTCCGAACTTCTTATGATAACGAAGATAAGATCTTCTTCGCCGTCGGTTAGAGATAAGTATCTTCTCTCGAGCTTACAATATCTATAGCAATAGGAGAATAAAATCTTCTTCAACTTCGGTTGGAGATAAGATCTTCGCAGCTTCAACGTCTACGTCAACCGAAATAAGATCTTCTTCAACCTCGGTTGGAGATAAGATCTCTCCGAGCTCCAACATTACGTCAATCGAAGATAGGATCTCCTTCAACCTCGACTGGAGATAAGATCTTCTCAAAGCTCCAATTCTACGTCAATCGAAGGATTAAGATCTCCTTCAATCTCGATTGGAGATACGATTCTTCTCTGAGCTTCAACGTCTACGCCAACGAGAGATAAAGATCTCCTTCAACTCTGATTGGAGATAAGATCTCCATCGAGCTCAACGTCTACATCTATTAGAAGTAAATCTCCTTCAACCTCGGTAGAGATAATATCTCCTCGAGCTCCAACATCTACGTCAACTAGAATAAGATCTCTCTTCAACCTCGCTGGAGATAAGATCTCCCCTGAGTTCCAACATCTACGTCATACCAGTAGATAAGATTCCTTCAATTTTGGCTAGAGATAAGATCTCCCTCAAGCTCCAACATCTATGTCAATAGGAGATAAAATCTCCTTCAATCTCGGCTGAAGATAAGATCTTCCCTGAGCTTCTACGTTAATAGAAGATAAGATCGCCTTCAACCTCGGTTGAAGATAAGATCTCTCCCAAGCTCTAACGTCTACATCAACTGAAGATAAGGTCTCCTTCAATCTCGACTGAAGATAAGATCTTCTCCGAGTTTCTACGATGATAAGATCTCTTTCAACCTTGGCTGGAGATAAGATCTTCTCCTAGCTTCAACATCTATGCCAACAGGAGATAAGATCTCCTTCAACCTCAGCCGGAGATAAGATCTTCATCGAGCTTCAATATCTATGTCAATCAGAGATAAGACCTCCTTCAACCTTGGCTCGAGATAAGATCACCCCCAAGCTTCAACGTCAACGTCAATAGGAGATAAGTGAAGAAAAATCCTGATTTTTCAGATCAGGTTCGTTCAGATCTGATCGGATCAAGAGATATATTTCAAAAAAAAAAATTTCTTTGATCCAAATCAGATCTGAGATATTTTAGATCTGATTCTTATTATTCTAATAATTAAAATAAAATCTAGATAAATTAAATTAAATTAAATTTATCTTGATGTAGGATAATCCTATTATTCGTTGATGATCCTGTAAGCAGCGGAAGGTTTTGAATCTACCAACGTAAGTGCCTAGCCTCTATCAGTATCCACTCAAGTTGGATCTGAGATCCTCTTCTTCTTTATCACGTCTCCAAAAATTAGATCTGAATCTAATTTGGAGGATCTTCAAAACACCTTTCGAAGATCAGCAGTTGTCCTTTACAGCAGTGCAGCCTTCTAGCTTTCTATCGCCTTTCTCTCGCTTGGATCGCACCAACTAAAATTCCAAACTACTTTGGGCATGGAGAGGAGAGGGAGAAGATGGGCCTGGCATGGAGGAGGAAGAGAGAGGTAGCCTTGGCGTGAGAATTGTGTTCTCTCTTTGAGTTGGGCGCAGGATCTTATTTATAGACTATGCATGATCCAACTCATCTTCTTCCCAATCAATCACAATCCTTTGTGAAATCAGATCTAAATCTAATTGATGGAAATAGAGTCCCTTGGATTTCTCCTTAGATGGTGTCTAAAATCGGTCAAAGTTGGTTTTTAGGAGAAGTCTATTTGGAATCCAAAAGGAATAGAGTCCTATCCACAGAGACTCCTGGGCGCCTTTGCTTGGGCGCACGCCACCACTTAGCGTGCCCCCTCCTCCTTGCAGCTTTTGATAGGGGACAAGCCTCCACCAGCTCTCAATAGGTGCGTAACATGGACAAAAGTCAAAGTTCAATGGTCAATTTGATCAGTCAAAGGTCAACTTTTGATCAAAGTCAAAGACGAAATGCAGTGACAAAATGGCAGGTATTGTTTAAAAATAAGAAATTTTTTTTGACCTAGACATCTAAGTCAGACATGTGAAGGCCTTGATGAGCACAAACTCTTTAGCTCAGTCAGGAAACTATTTATGATAGTAAAAGAAAGAACGTTAGGTTAATCGAGTGCTAGCATGATTTTTTTATCTAATTGAAATCTCATTCAGATCAATTGATGAATCAGTTCAATTGATGATCACAGATCAAATCTTGTTATGATCTAGTTAGATTAAGTTCTGTATGGTAATGGGATATGTCATGATCTCTATCATCGACATCATCAAAACTCCTTTCGATGGATCAGAACTCTTTTGATTCGAATAGCTAGAATGATCGATCATCTAAATCATTCTAATTGCTCCTAAAATCCACAGTGACCCAGCAGTATATGGTGGCAACCATCAGAGTTGAATGCGACCTCTTGGTGCAGCTATCTGTGTGATTAAGTTCTTCTATCTTGAGCTCCGATCAGATTAGGGTTAAGGTGAACTCGTCAAACTCTAGTTTCTGTCATATGATGTAATCATTCAATTCAAATCCGATGTGAAAAACTAAATAAAAATTTTTTCTATTATTTCACTCTCATGGCCATGGGCTTCTGGACTTATTCTCATGATCATCATAGGGCTGCTCCTCTACCACTGAGGTAGATAGATTCCATCTTGATGCAATCCAGTTCCTACAATGAACATGCTATAGCCAACATACACCTAGGATTCGAATGGCTAGGAGACCGAGTAATTATTAGTCAAACTATACACCCTCAAGGTGAACTGTCGATGCACCTCAGGTCAAGAACCAGCACACCACTGTAGCATCGAGTATGTCATTGATGAGAAGGTAGACTTCTATGACTACTCGAGGTGGTCAGCTCAGTGCCCTCATTCTTTAATGAGTACCTTACTCTACTCCGATTCTCCACATCAAGACTCAAGACTCATCTACTAAAGAGAAGCGATTGTACACCAACCTTTCAGATCAATCACCATTCTTGTGATGATCCTATGATTCGAAAGCATTTTATGAGTTAATAATGATTATTCATGTCTTAAATTTAACTCTTAAAATATGAATTATCATTACCATTAACTCAAAAATGTATCACAGAACTAAATACAATATGTGATAGAAAATAACCATTTTATTGATTATAGTCAAAATTATATTTTGCCCTAGAAGTATATACAAGTGTCAGCCAATTCTGGCTTTAGGCACATATATCTAATAATCTCCCACTTATCCTAAAGTCAATTGGCTACAAGTCTAAGTCCATCTTCTCAAGATGAGCTTCGATCTTTTTTGTCCCAAGGCTTTGTAAGTGTCTGTTATTGTCTACAGAGTCGACTCTTGATCTCGACGTAACCCTCTTGAGATTAATCAATGGATGAGTGTTCGCTGCTCAATGTGCTTGGATTTCTGGTGAGACCCTCGCTCTTACAGGCTATGATCCATTGTTGTCACAGTATAAGAGAATGGCATTTATGCATACTAGATTTTGTGTAAATTTTGTACCAGAATGCTTCCTTCGCGGCCTCTGTTAACGATATATTCTGCTTCCATGATGAAATTTCGCTATCCACGATTTGCTATACTCTTCAGTTGATAGCACCATCATTGCACTACAAAAAACTCCCGATATCGACTTTGATCTCTACATCGGATATGAATCCAATTTGTATCCCTAGACTGAGTTCTCCGTTACCTAAAGACCAACATCATATCCTTGTTTCTCTTAAGTACTTAAGTACAATTTCATGAAGTTCGTATTCACCTAATTTGACTGATATCTGCTTGTGACACTCACAGCATGGCTATTATCAGGTCGTGTACATAGCATGACAACATGAGGCTCCCTAATTGCATGAAGCAAGGGATCTTCTCATGATTCTATTTCCTCAGTGTGTAGGACACATCTTCTTGAAAAGATGAATACATGTCCTGAAGGTATTAATCCCCCTTCTTAGAGTTTTCCATTCTAAATCTCTTTAGTACTTTCTTTATTACATCTCTATGAAAGTCCTAGCATCCATTCGGTCTATCCTATAGATCTTAATTCCTAGAATATACATGCTTCATCTAGGTCTTCATGAGAATTCCTTGGACAACCATATTTTGACTATCATCAACATGAAATATTATCCAATAAGGAGGATGTCATTCACGTACAATACGAGAAGACAACAGCGCTCCCGACTGATTTTTTGAAAATTACATTAACGGTTTCTCTTCATTTGATGAAATCAAACATTTTGATCATATCATTGAAACGGATGTTTTCAGCTCTCGAGATGCTTGCTTAATCCTATGGACTTTACAGCTTGCAAATATTAATGATCAGTATGACGGAGTGAATCTAGCGATGTTTCCATATAGATATCTCCTCAGATACCATTAAAAACACCGTTTCAACTTCTATTTGCCAATTTCATAACGAAAATAGACCGCAATGGCAAGCAATGTGCGGATGGATTTTAGCATATCCACTAGGAGAAAGGTATCCTGACTATAACCTTTTGCCACTAGTCTAGTCTTGAATGTCTCCACATTTTCATTTGCATCAATCTTTCTCTTGAAGATCATTTACACCCAATAGGTACTATAATTCTTCTTGGTGGATCTACAAGGTCCAGACTGGTTGAGTGCATCGAGTCAATTCTGACTGCATTACTCTCTAGCCATTTTGGTCGATATGCTATATCGCCTCATTGTAGGTTTTGGATCATCACCAATGGCACCATTTACCTACGAGGAACATTTCTCTACTTCCTCTAAAATAATATCTAAGTATTTTTCAGGAGGACGGAAAAACTCTTTCGATCTATAAGGTGGAAGGAGGTAGTTATTCTTATTGGCTCAATCTATTGGTTTCATTGTCCTAGCTCATCGACTTATGAGACTCAATATGATTTTATCATAGACCATCCTCAAGAAAAAAACAACCACATACGGAAAAGGCATTGTGAAAATCTTGTGCTGCTAATTGTTATCAACAATAAATTATAGTCTGTTACCCCTATTTATTTGTCAAAAGTTTGCCCTTATAAGATTTCCCTTTAAAAAAGAATAACAGTCATGATGCTGGTTTCCTTGCATAATTATACCATCTGCTTCAATTAATTGGGTTACTCTCTATCTGTCATTACCTTCCTTTTGGATGTTCTTCTGCAATTGTTGGCTGCAGTCTAAAATATTGTATATTAATGTTCATAATCCAAATCCTGAGCTTTCATACGTTAATCAAGCATGGTCTAAACAAGAACTATAAGGATGGACCTTAGAGTGCGCATTGGACTTTGAAAATAGAACTAAGAAAAAAAGAGAAACTCCAAGGGTGCACATTGGGCTTAAATAGCGTAAGGACGCTCGAATCAAACCAATATTTTTGGCAAGCTAGGATGGACTTAAAACTCCAAATTCTTGACTCACCACTGGTTTATGCCAGTTGCTTGCTGGAATCATGCTAGCCTAGTAGCCCAACTTGACCAGTCCATTATTAAAAAAATAAGGACAACATAACTCAGCTAAACTAAATTTTCTAGGAAATAGTGCAGTTTTTAATCTGATCCACAAATTTTGGAGTGGATGGCTTGGATAATTTAATTGTTAGTCCATCATACATGTGTAAAGTCAATTCTCATGTAATAAGCTAAAATTCCATACCTTATTTCAAAATCCAACTCTCTGTTTTCATTATTCTTCCCTCTCATAATGTCAGCATGTTGTTGATCATTAGTACTTCCCTGATGCTCTCCTCTCTCACCTTCCTCCTCGAATATTCTACATCAATTCGGCACCATTGCCTTCTTAACAGTGATGCTTCACCAATAATTCTCACCAAAAAATAAAAGAAAAAAGGCATCACAACTAATTAATTCATCCTGAGCATCTATAACCCATCACCAACCCCACCCATTCACTTTGAGAAGGTGTCCACATTGCCCCTCACCAGTTCCCACCCTCATACTACATGCACAAAGTCATTACTTACCTTGCCCATTCTTCTTCACCATTACAATCTTCTCTCTTTCCTTGAGCCTTGAGCCACCAACACTACCACATCCTTCTCTGCAATCCTGCTTGCCATATGTGACATGATGAACCACATTTCTCCCCTCCTCCTCCATCCTGGTAGGACTAGCATTGACCTCACATTTGTCTCACCCCAACCAAGATCTCTTATACATTGACTTGGAATCATAACACCCCACCCATAGTAGCAGCCAATAGTTGCAATGCAGAAAAGTATTCCATCCTGGTAGGAATAGCATTGACCCCACATTTGTCCCACCCCATCCAAGATCTCTTACACATTGGCTTAAAGAGTCGTAACACCCCACACATAATAGCAGCCAATGGTTGCAATGCAGTAGGGTATCGATGAGGGCCCAAGAGGCATTAGTTTATAAGCAAGGGGCTGAGGGTATAATTCAAGAAGATGGACGATATTGGTTAGGCGGGTGCTCGTACTAGTATTGACCTCTAATTGGAACTCATGGTTGCCGTTGTTGACGAGGCCTACAAGTTGCTTTCTAGCAATTGGGTGGAGTTAGGTAGCTCGCACGAACAATTCTAGGGAATAAAAAAATCGAAAAAAAACAATCCACTTGCAAACAAATTATATGTAGATTTTTTTTTTTCATGCATTACAAACCAATAAATGAGCTCAAATTTCCTAACTATTGAAACATAATTTAGACATACTGTGGATTTTTTTTGTTTTTTTTTTTTTTATTTTTTTTTTTTTTTTTTTTTTTTTTTTTTTTTTTTTTTTTTTTTTTTCGGGTAAGTCCAGATGAGAAGAACTTGACTAAAAGACAAATAGAAAGAAGATATAGATTCCAATGATAACAACGACCTAAGTCGAAAAAAAAGCAACAACATATGCATCAGCTTTTAAGATTTGAAAAAGATCGCAATAGAGTTCTCTCAGTAAAAGGTTAAAATCTTTTATTAAATGTATTAAATTATCAGTTTCCATTCATGCAACTACTTCCAGGCAATTGGATCGATTTGAGAAGTTTGATTTTTTCGTCCTCACATACATATAGTGATAATTAAATAGTTTCAAATTCGCAAACATAACTCCAAGTCTCATGGAAATCGTGTATGATCTGGCTGGAACATGTGAGAACATAATTTAGAAGCAATTCTCAATCCATCATGTGCGCTTCCAGATTGACGAATTCCACAACAAACAAAACCCCACCGGCAGCTGGAGTCGGCAGCCAAATGTAAATTCCCAAGTTCACCCTCACCAGATCCCCCCTGCCACCCAATGGTGGCCATCCAACACCAAGGGTATTATCGGAACTCCACCTCTGCTTCGTTTTTACGAAAATAAGAGTTGGATTCGGCACCCAGCGCCCCAGAAACGGCAGCAGAGCCAAGCGAGCGCACGAAGAGAGAAGGGAAAAAAGAAAAAGAAAAAATAGAACGAAGAGCCTGCTGTGGATCGTAAGCAAAAGAGACGCGGCACCTATAAATTATAAATAACACCGCGGCTCCTCCACCACCTCCACCGCTTGCCTCTCCTCTCTCTCTTCGGCCTCTTATCTGATCTCTCCATCGATTTTTGATCTCGTTGCCGCGATCTTGGCCAGATCCGTGGAGGCGTCGGGGCGGATGAATCTGACCGGGGGAGGAGAAGATCTTGGTGGGTTGATGCGGTGAAAACGAATGCGGGATTCTGGAATAGCGTTTTAAGTCGGTCTCCGTCGGATTAGATCTGGTTTCGGGTTCGTAGGCGTTGGAGTTTTGGCCGGGAGTGCTGAATTGAGGTTCTGGGATCAAGTTCTTGGGGGCAGTGATTGCTCTGGATCTGCTATATTGGTGAGTTTCGCTTCTTTGCTTCGATCTCGATTGGGTTATTGGGTTTGGATTGCCATTGTTGAGGGTTTCTTTGATTTGGATGGAGGTGATGAAAAGATGCGGCCGTTTCTTGTTTTATTTGGATTTTTTATGTTCAGTTGGTAAATGCCTGAGTTGTTGAGAAGGAAAGTAGATTGATTTGAATTTGAAATGGCTCAATTTCTGTGCTGGCGATTCAAAAATTCGACTTTGCCTTCTATGCGATTTTGAATTTCTATTCGAGGCTTTTTTTTTGGGTGATATGGACCGATTGGAATCTGGAATGTAATCTTGTTGTTAATTTGTGATTGCTTGAGGGTGATTATTTGTTTTTCTCCTTTTTTTTTGGCCCTTTTTCGGTTATTTGCGATATTGTTATTATAAGAATTACTGTGGTGTTCTATTCCTTGTAATTAGCTTATATAGGACGTCGTTTTAGGTGTTATAGAGGTCATTAATTATTGAACATTAGATTTCCAGAAAGTAAAAAAGAAGTCTTGCGGCTAGTGATGAAATTATTTGGTTGAAAGGTGACTTCCTTGCTGTTGCATGGGAAATTTATATTTCAACTTTGAACTAGTATAGGTTTCTTTCGTTGAATTTTTCCCTGTTATCATATATAATGTATTTTTTGGTTGACTCTAACTGATATTATAATCTATTGTGGTTAGGTGTCTGGAGTTTTTCTCTGATGTCACCATCACCATCATCGCTTCAATTTTTTGATCTTTCAGTACTGTAATTGCAATCTTTTTGTTGGCAAAGGTTTAGTGCTGAGATGAAAAACGGGATGATAGAATGCAGCGTCTGCCATTCCAAATTGCTCTCCCCAAGCCCCAGAACTGTGTCAAGGGCATACGATAGGCATAGAAGCAAAATATCATCAAGGGCTCGTGCTCTCAACGTCCTTCTGGTTGTAGGTGACTGCATCTTTGTTGGCCTCCAGGTGATCTACATTGAATAATCTTTATTTCTCCACTTTTCTTTTGAAAAATAAAATAAATGAACAATTTGTCTAATATGAACTGATCTTGTGTACCTCATGCTTTCACTTGTTTTCTTGGTTGTAAATCAAAGGTGAGACTGCATTCTCAAGTTCAACTTGTTCTCATGACAACCTTCATTGCCCCTTTTATAGTGTAGTTTAATTTGCAAAACAGGCTCTTAATAAAAAACTCCTGCTGATTCTCCAATGCTACTTCAAATTAAAAGCTAATGCATTCAAGTCATGTCCAACTGTTGATATTGAATCAAAATATGATAGAGGAGTACTAAGGATTTATGGCATGTGAACCAACAGTGCAGCATACCCAACAAGCATGATTTTACATTTCTCTAGATATCCACATTCCCTTTTATCCTTCACGTGGAGTGTGGCACATATATCGAACATGCTGACCTGGATGTTATGAAAGCTACTAGTTAGACTTGATTGGAACCACTATTTAAACTGAACTGGTATAGACTCTTGGAGCAAAACTTATGAGTAAAGAAAACAGAAGACAATTTATATGCTCCTACCCTTGGCATACTGCTTTTGGCCATGATATCTTGGTGTCCACAAGATGCACCTGTAAAAGGATGTCTCTCCTTGATGTACCAGAGAAGATGCACCACAAGACTAAAAGGGGACTTGGATTTGAAGATAAGATCTTTAAATAATATGACTATAGTTAGATCCAAAATTGGATTTTTAACTAATCCTATCTGACCTAGAGCCCCTACTAAGAACTAGACCAAATTTCAGGAGAGACTCTCTATAATCAAAGGAGTCTGGCAAATTTACTCATGATTTGGACAAAGTACAAAAACCTTTTTGATTTATGATCCATTTTTAATATGTATCTTGATTTTTAGGAATTTTTTGAAGTTTTTATAAACTTTCGATTTCTACATCTAGGAAACCAAACATGACATTTTACGTTAAATCGTCCAAATTGATATGTTTGATTTCAGACAATCAAACAATCTAAACTTCGTTTTTTTTTTGGATGAAGTTCTAACCAGGGATTCAATGCCCAGCAGTCTCAGACTTGACAACTGTATCTAGAAACCTATTGAAAATTGTGCAGGATTTGAAAATTTTCTGTGTCTTCTTACCCTCTTTATAAACTGTTTTACTGTTTTATTTTATTTTTTGTCTGACGTGATAGCACTTAACGAGCTTTCTAACTTTCTGCAGCCTATTTTAGTTTATATGTCCAAGGTGGATGGGAAGTTCATGTTCAGCCCTGTCAGTGTTAACTTTTTGACAGAGATTGCTAAGGTTCTTTTTGCCATTGTCATGCTATGTCTTCAGGTTTGTGTTGATGATATTATTATCATAATTCTTATTATTGATTTATTGGATACGTTGGTTTTATCCGCACTGTAACATGTGCTCTTTTACTTTCTAGATCACTTTGTTTTTGTATCGGCTTACATAGTAACCTAACTCCCATAATCTCAGATAGACCTTCCACTGTTGTAGGATGAATTGATATGCATGAAGTCATTAGCCTGTATGGTAGTGTAAATGTTTTCGTTCTGGCTGTATGGCAAATCTACTTGGTTTGAAACCCAGTAGATGCAAAGCCAGCAAGAATATTCCAGAGCAATAACTTAATTTTTTTGTCTCATGTGCATTTTTAAGATTAGTTGTCTTTGTGACTTGACAGGCTAGACATCAGAAGGTTGGAGAGAAACCCTTTCTTTCAGTTTCCATATTCATACAGGCAAGACCATCTTTACATGTTACAAAATAGTATAATTTTTACAATATCTATGTCAGCTTCATTGTTAGGCTTTATGTTTTTAGCCATTCCTATCATTTTCCTTGTTCCTTAAAAATTCATTTTGGTTACTTATTATAGCTTCTTTCAACAACCTTTTTTTTCTTTAATTTTGGGGGAAAAAAGAGGGGGTGGGAAGTAGGTAGAGCTGTCAATGGGCCGGGTCCAGACTCGAGACCCGTGGATATTTATCCGACGGATTCGAGTCTGATATTGACATCAGACCCGTTTACTTGGATCCGATAAATTATAAGTAGGATTTAGATATTTAATATCCAGATTCAATAGATCCAAAACCTGAATAATAAAATAAGATATATATATTAAAAATAATAAAAAATCTTATTTTTTTCTTCTCTTTTCTTTTCGAGATCTCTCTCGATCTTTCATCCTCGTCGGACCCCTCGCTCCCTCAATCTCTCGCCCAACCCCCCCTCTCTCTCTCCATCTCTCGATCTCGCTCGTCAGCGACCGGCGAGTGACCGACCCCCTCCCTCTCTCCCTCTCTCGGTCTCCCTCTCTTCCTCTCTCAGTCTCTCCCTCTCTCGATCTCCCTTGTCGACGGCCGGACTCTCTCCCTCTCTCGATCTTGCTTACTAGCGGCTCTCTCGGCACCCCTGCGGCGTGTCACACCGCCCTCCCCCCCCGGGGCTCCCCCCGCACGGCCGCGCCCTCCCATGGCTCCCTCGACACCCCACGCGGCCATGCCCCCCTGTGGCTCCCCCGGCACCCCCGTGCAGCCACACCCCCCTGCTACTCCCCTGGCATCTCTCCGCGGCTCCGCTCGTCGCCCCCTCCCTCTCTCCCTCCCTATCTCTCAATCTTCCTCTCTCTCTCTTAGTATCTCCCTCTCTGTCTCTCTCTCTCGATGTCCTTCACCGGCGGCTAGACCCCCTCCCTCTCTCTCAATCTTGCTCGCCGGCTGCCGACGAGTGACCAGACCCCTCCCTCTCCCTCTCTTTCTCTCTGTCTTTTTTTCAGTTTTGGATCCTGGAACCGGGTCCGGATATCCAGGATCCATTAGGATCTGGGTCTAGTACTTTAAAGCCAGACCCGTCTAGTATTCGAGTCCGGGTCCGATAACTAAGATCGGGTCCGGATCTGGATATCTATGTTCCGACCCGAACCCAACCCATTGACAGGTCTAGAAGGGGGTGGGGTGGGGTGGGGGGAGAGGGGTCTCACTAGGATGTGCTTCCACATACGCAAACAACCTTTTTTTCTTGACTTGATTTTTAGCTTTATTAAGCATGTAGTTGTTACAATTTTACTAATGCTAGAAAGGAATCTGTGAACAATGTTGTGTTTCATAATTCATAGTTTTCTGATTTTAATTATCAATACATATTCTATCAATCTTTGACTAATGGGATTTTACAGAGCCATATATTATTGACATCATATTTATCCATATTGCTTACTCTTCTTTTTGGTAGCCTATGATAAAGATTGAGAGGATGAGCAGGATGGGAGAAGAGGCTTTTTGAAACATAACTTCAAATTTAAGTGTCATTGAGTTTTTCCAATCTAAGATTTTGCATAAGAAGATATATCTATGTGATATGTTCAAAAGTTTCGGTACAGAGGTCTCCTGCTTTATCCTTAAGCTTGAGATCCTTGTAATCAAGATAGGTGATAATGAAGCATGTGCATCCTTCCATATCCAGCTAAAAGTGAGCAACTTGGACTGAAACCTATGACTGATTGCACCTCTCTCCCTCTCCTCTCTCTCTCACTGCACCCCTTCCTCCCCACCACCACCAGAAAACACACACATGCATGCATGCACAAAAAGGGCCATTTGCATGTCACATATTAGTGATGCCATCTGATTGTCAAGTTATACTATTCTATTCTTTTTCAGGCAGCTCGCAACAACGTCCTCCTTGCTGTTCCTGCTCTTCTGTATGCTATCAACAACTATCTAAAGTTTATCATGCAGGTATAAGTCTAGCCATCGTGTTTTGCCCACCCCTTATTCAACCTCTGTTCGTGATGATAGATAGTGGTGGATATTTGATTTCAAATTTAAATGCTATTCTGATAATATCTACGTTTCTATGCAGTTATACTTCAATCCAGCGACTGTGAAAATGTTGAGCAACTTGAAGGTACTATTTTGTATGATTTTCTGAATGCTTGCTCTTACCTTACATGATTTTTTTCCTTGCAAAACTATTGAGAGACATGGTTTGATCACTATGTTGTCAAGTTGAGATATTGTTTTTTCCAATGTCTAATTTCAGATTTCCTATATCACTATATAATTTGACAATTTTTGTCTTTATTCCCATGTTCTTTAAAATGGTGCATGTTTGATATTATGGAATGTCGTACCACCCCATACCGCTCGGTACCGGGCATACCATACCATACTAGTCTCGTATCGGTATGGCATTTCGAAGTGTACTGTACTGAACCATATACTGACATTATGGCAGGATTTTACTGATATGTCTGGTACCAAGATGGCGAATCTTATTTGATATTCTTTCATTTTTTTGGATGTTGACTTTCTGTTATTTCAATCATGCATTATGATGGACAAATTATGATGTTCATTTTCCTGTTAAGTTAATCACAGCTTTTCAAGTACATATTCTTGTATGTTGTGTCTATTGATTAGCATATGCTTTTTTTTAGAGGTGATCTGGTCCTTATATATCGCATGCTGTGTCCTTGGATAATCTTCATTTCGTTGACTATTGTCATGCATTTTTCTGGAACCTGAACTTCTAGAGTAGCTCATAATTCATAAAGTGCTTAATGTTGGGCAAACTCCTGCAGGTTTTGGTAATAGCTGTTCTCTTAAAGATCATAATGAGAAGGCGCTTTTCCATAATTCAGGTAAGTTCGATGTTGAAATAAGTTCTATTCACATGTTTACCATCCTAATTGAAGAATATGAAGAGAAAAAATGGCATTTGTTCTTGGATGAAAATCTTGATGTTATATGGTATTCTGATACATGTTAGAGTTTTTTCATGAGATAAAATTTGCAATGAGTTGAGGATGAGTTATGCTGATATGTGTTAGTTCTCCAATCTATGGGACAGCTATTGTAGCATGCATTGTTAATGGTTTGATCGTGACTTATTATATATGTTTTCGCCCCCTTTCTTCTTTTCCCTCTGATTCTCTTTGTTGATGACAGTGGGAGGCTCTTGCGCTTTTGCTAATTGGAATCAGTGTTAATCAGCTTCGGTCACTGCCTGAGGGTACTACTGCACTTGGCCTTCCAGTTGCAACGGTTGCATACATATATACAGTAGTTTTTGTAAGCTCTATCGGCTATATCATTTATTTTTTGAACCATGGTGAGCTTCAGTTTTAATGTTGAACATTCCATGCATGCTAAGTTTGTCTAGAAAGTTGTAAAAAAAGAAGAGGAAGACCTAAATTAACATGGATGGAAGCTGTGAGGAAGGATATAGAGTTGCAATACATCAGATGTGGACCTTGATAGGAATACTTGGTAATGAGGATCTGTAAAGCCAACCTTGGATAGTTGGGAAAAGACTAGATGATTGGGATTATGATCCATGCATGCTAACTCGATGAGGATGCGTCCATTTTAAGTGATTTGCTTGTTATAAGCTACCGACCAGTGATTGGCTATAGAATTGATTAAAGATTCTGTTATATTGACATTCTCATGATGCTTGATTTGTGGTTTTGCTACAACAGTATTTGTCTGAAATATTCAATATATTTTTAATATTATCTAAATCTATTTATCTTAGATTAATATTTGTGGAGTTTTAAATTAGCCCTGTTATTTTGAATCTTCTTCCATGCATGAACATTGCTTATTTCATACCTACAAGTTTTTGTTTATTTTTAAATTAAAATTGCTATACAAATTCTGAGTGATTAAAATTTATTGTATGTCCTTCTGAGGAAAACTGTATGTTTGGGTGCAAGAGAAATTGCTTGGAAGACTTGGTTTTCTTGAAAAATCTTGTTTTCTTTTTTCTTTTTTTCTTTTAATTAGGGAATTAAAAAATTTAGAAAGAATATAATTAATTTTCTTAAAAGCTTTTCCTTTACCATGAAAAGTTTTATACTTTTCCTTTTCTATGGATTTTCTTGCAACCAAGCAGACCCTTATGGGATGAAAGGATGAAAATTCAAAATGATTGACATCTTGTTAGTCTATCCAGGATGAGCTTTTAGTTTGGACATCATTGTAGTGCTTTATTATATTTCAAATAATATGGTTACCATCTGGTAAGAGGAGTTATGCTTATACACCAAATGGAAAAAATGCTACCGACTTTGCTATAGATGATATACTCTTGTTAACATGTCATAAGTGTTTTCTTGGTAATTTTGAATTTCAGGTAACTGTTCCATCACTGGCATCAGTTTTCAATGAGTATGCTTTGAAAAGCCAATTTGAGACGAGTATCTATCTTCAGGTGACTCTTTACCTCTGAATGCAGTTGCTTGCTGATAAAATTTTAAAATGATGATAGAAGATTTATCTGGTGCAAATACTTGTATTTACTGACAAAAGCTAATAGCCTTTTCTTTCAATAGGGTATATAACTCAGTAGCAATCCCATCGTTAATTATGTGATTGCAGACCATCTGAATTTCTCTTGCGCTATTTGCAGAACTTGTTCCTATATGGTTATGGAGCAATATTCAACTTTCTTTTCATCATTGGAACTGCCATTTTCAAAGGTACACAGTCTTGCTCAAAAGTTAGTCACTTTGTGTGAGCATTCTGGTTAATTGAAATCAATGTCAAAGTCATTTTCTATGTGCATGGTTGACAGAATATATGCAATTAGTTTAATTTTTCGTGAAAATGAAGGAAATTTAGGAGTCATGATTTTGAGCCCATCTATCTAGATGCACAGGTTTTTTATGTAGCAATTATCTACATTGGAATGCAGTCACTTTACAGGATTTAGCATACGTCTTAATGTGCTATATATGCTCAGTGGTTTAATGTAAGATGTGACACTCCTGCAATTTTCCTATTATCATAAGCATTAATGCGTTTTGACAGTCACCTTGATTCCCTCTCAATTATTTCTCGCATAGCCTCTAAGCTTCAGTAATTTATACCACCACATTATCAGGGGATCTTTTATCATCATCTATGGAACCATTGTTCTGCAACATCTAATCCAATTTCTCAACCATTCCTTTACAACCTGCAAGTTGGAGAAATTTAGGATAAATCAAAATTTTGGTAGTCAAGATAATTCAAATGAACTCGACAATGTTCCAAACTTTTACAGAATTGTGCATCTAAGGTTTCATCTGTCCAACCATTTGCTGCAACCAGTCATCAAGAGAGTTATCTCCTGAGAGCACTACTTGATTGGGTGGGTATTTGGAACCATTAGCAATTGGGTAGGATGTGAACAGAAAGAAGTATCCCTAGGAGAGGTGTCTTCTCAACAAATCTCAAGATAAATTGTGGAAGGGGTGTCTGTTTGTTTATACGGTTTAAGAGGGTTGGGGGGGGGAGAGAGATTCCCTTGTTGATCCATTATGTGTGATCTGAATGCTCATGCACAGTTAGCATGACGGAACTGATGTGTGCTGCACGTGCATGCATGAATGAGGCATCACATGTCACAGGCTACTGCACCACAAAATGGTAAGGATCCTCATGTAAGTGGAATCACAACTAAGTTCATATTGAATGTGGTCCCAATAGCAAATTTTTAAATTAAATGACTCATAAAAAAAACAATATAGCTAAAGCTGATCCATCTTCATTGTCTTGTATGGTTATGAGAAACCATTTTCAGCAAATACCATCTATGGTGTGATCAGATGTTCTTATTGTTATGTAGTCTCATTTGCACCTGTTAGTTTAGCCTTGGTGATCTGCTTCATGAAAAAGAACCTGAGTACCATAGGCACTTAGCTAAGGTCTGACCTGTCCAAGTGTCCTGACACATTGGGCATCGAAATTTTTAAAAATTTTGGCACAGCATGCTATTGTATGATATAATTCTGTCAGTAATAACATACAAATATTTAGTAGCCAGAATATTCTATCTAGTATAATGCACCTGCTTCAGAATCTTCCTGAAATCTTGAACCTTCCCTGCTTCTTAAGTTCTTACTAGAAGTTTTTCTAAAATATCCACTTCTCTGCACCCACTCCCGATTCTAGCAACTAAGTATAAATATGCCAAAAACTGTTGAATACTAGACTGGACTAACTAGCAGGGGTATCTGTTCATGGCACAATTCGTGAAATAAAATGAAGAAAATGGTGTGAAACTTCTTGTTTAGCATTTGAGATGATTGAATATTGAAGTGCCATCACTTGCACTGAAGCATCTGTAACAAGACACTGCTACATGGGTGTCATTGCCGTGCTTTTTCCTTGTCCAAAAGCCTAGTTGTCTTGGCGAGCGTCCAGATAATGCTGGAGCAAATTCTTCTTCATAGCTTGTGAAGTTATAGTGTTAATATCCTTGTCTTGTTCCTATGCATGCGGAAAGAGAACATTTGTGCTTGCTGATCAAATTTGTAGTTCATCACTTACAGATAGGAATCAAATCACTTTTGAATTCATTCCCCACAGATAGTGATGGAATCATATAGTTGTTATGATACCCATCATTTTTTTTAAAGTATACATATGATGTCATCATAAATACTTAGTGTTCTCTATTCATGTAATCTCATCTGATACTTTGTTGTGATTGCATATGACTTTCGCATGGCACAGTATTCATGACAACTAAAAAATACCTATATATTTAATGCCTTTTCTGCTGAATGAATTATGTAATTTCTGTATCTGGTTGTTTTTGAAATATTGTGCCTATGCAGTTATGTAGTGCCTCTTGACTATATGTTGATTGATATCTGCTCTGGCATCTCAAAATTGTTCCAGGGCCTGGTAGTTTTGACATCTTTCAAGGCCACTCAAAGGCCACAATTTTTCTCATATGTAACAATGCAGCACAGGGCATACTTTCTTCATTCTTTTTCAAATATGCAGGTAAACTAGAATTCTGTGTTTGAGCTTGTTGATTTCTTCCTTCTGCTAAACAAATTTTATATTTCTGACCAAAATCTAGGGTCATTGTTTCAGCTTCTGCTCTAACTATTAAATTGACTTAAATGATTTTGACAGACACAATTTTGAAGAAATATTCATCTACTGTCGCCACTATTTTCACTGGGATAGCATCAGCTGCATTGTTTGGTCATACTTTAACAATGAATTTCATTTTGGGAATTTCAATAGTGTTTATATCAATGCACCAGGTGACTTCAGCCAACAATTATTTTATTTTATTTTATTTTTGATGTTTAATTGTCAATAACCCTGACACTTAATCTCTATCAGTTCTTTTCTCCACTTGCAAAAGTCAAAGATGAGTCACCAAACGGAGTATTGGAAATGATGGATGCTCAAAATCTTAGGTACATGCCTTGATTTCTTTAATTTTGTTGATCTCTCTTAATAACCTGCTTGTCAATTATACCATATTCAAGGATATTATTTTACTTCTTGTTATTCAGTAATTTAGTTAGGTTATCCAGCTTACACTATATACTTTTCTGTATGTAGGCCACTGCCTAGTTTAGGGACAGGCATATTAATTCATCTTGCATTTTCTATGAACACAAATCTCAAACTTTATTTTGTAAGAAAAAAAGTTGATGAGCAATTCCTATGACTTTGCTTAGTTGGAGCCAGGAGTTTGAAGAGTTTCTGACACTTAATAAGTTCATTTTTTTCATAATTTACCATTTTGCTTTTCCAATTTAGTAGGCTGTTTTTAGATTGCCGCCCCCACCATGCCCCCCCCCCCACCCACCCCCCCCACCCCAACAACACAAATGCACAGTCCCCAACAAAAGTAACATGGGTATCTCTGCTTTCAGGTCAAAGGATGTTTCTTTTATAAATATGACCGCCGGTGCTGCCGAAGATGTGAGGGTCATTTCCACTATTGTAGTGTATATATGGTTTCACAATTTTTACTTTTTGAATAACTTACGCTTACACGTTAACTTTCGCTTACAGGCCAGTCACCACGTTGGACCTGATGAGAGAGAACCACTTCTGCCCAAATAGTGGTACTTTTTGAGGCATGCCCTCTAATCTCTGATTTTTTCTGGAAAGTATATAATAATCATTTAGATGCTTCTTTATTAAACTTATCATACACATCCATGCATTTAGGTAGTCATATAACTTTTTTATTGGGAAATATTATAAGTATAATTAGTCCATGTTCAACTACAAACTCCTTCCATAAATGTTTACTTTTCGTTTTTTTTAAAAAATCTTATGACCGAGTCACTGAAGAACCTTTTCTTAGTCTTGCTTCAATTAAAAAAAATGTGAATCATCATTTTGGTGGAAATTGAATAAATGAAGATTAAGATGTGGAGAAGGTTATGAACATGAATGTGAATTTCCACTCATGAAGGACATTAGTTAGATAAGTGTCCTCAAGAACTTAGCAATCAATAACAGTGACATCTTTATCATGCTTATCCAAATATAGATGCATGAGATAGGAATGGTATGGTTGTGAAAATAAGAGCACAACTGTTCCGGAAAATTTTAGTTGGTGGAACATATTAAAAGAGTTTATTATATATTATTTCACTTGATTAACATCATGATCATCTATAGCTTTCTTTAAACAAGATAATTTTTATTTGAATATAAATAGGGCAATAACTGGAAGAAGCACAAATTAATGATTTCAAAAGTGATAAATAGAATCATGACTGTGATAGTGAAAGCTTGAAAGCATCTACCAACAAGGAGGGGGAATGAATTTATGGAGTTGGTTTAAACCAGCTGTAAAAGGTTTTGCAACTGAATCTATGGGTCAATATAATGAATCATTCGACATCATTTGTTCCTTGTTGGGTCCACATCCTATGGTTGATGACAGCTTATCCTGTTCCCCATTTAGCAGCTTCTTGTCATATTGTTGGTGCGGAACACCAGCTAGAAGTAAATCTAAATCCTTGTCATAGTTGCAATCAAGCTCCTTTCACTTATCAATTCAATTATTAATTCTTAAGCTAATAACTTAAGCATCATGATGGTCCTCACGGTACTATGTTGAACATATATTTCTGAAATGAACTCCTAAATCAATCTGAATCTCTCAAAGAATTGTCCTTAATATATTAGCTCCTCTATCTTAGGCAATCTGCAGATCAATAATTGAAAGAAATCCTAATGAGTCTAAAATTAACACATTTAATTTGCATTTAGTCATCCCTTTCCTGAGTTCAAGCCCCACAAAAACCTAAAGGGCCCGTTCTTTTGCACGTAAAAAATTTACTTGGGAATCTGTAATTTCCTAGGTAAATATTTTTTAGGCAATATTTAGACAGAAAAATAATTTTTCTATGTTATTTTTATGCATGGGAAAATTGCTCCGAAATCTGTTACTCATGTTCTTTTGCATTACTACTTTCATGGGTAAGTTGTTAAAATTTATTTATATTTTCCATAATATCGCTTATGCTTTTTATATTTGGAGAAAGTGGATGATTAAATTATTGAGTATTGAAAGATGGGAACATTAGAAATGAGAATGGGGTATTTTAGGCATAAAATTTAATGTTTACTTTATTGGCTGATGGGAAAATGATTTAGCCACCTCCTAGATGGGTAAGATTTTCTTCCATTTCATGGGTAAATGCTACCCAAGGGAAAGTAATTTTCCCATCTATGGGTAAGTTGGTCAAAGGGAAAGTAGACCAACTTTCTCATGATATTTATCCACAAAAAAATGGGTCCAAAACAAAAATTAAAATTCAGCATCGACAAGCTGCTTAAATCTAGATGCTTGCCTAAAATGGAGAGCATTAAGAGTCAAACCTTTAAAATACAAGCTGGTGTTTGTTTCTTGAACCTAACTCTCCTTAATATGAACTCATAGTGTCATTTGCACTATATGAACAATGTTATTGTGCTGTGAAAAGTGAGGTGTGTATAATACCTGAGCATTAGCTCAGTGGCACACCCTCTTGCCTTAAAGCGAGGTCAGGGGTTTGGGTCTTAAAGTGGTATTATCCCTCAGGACCTCAGACCTGCCCCACCCAGTGATTTTCCTAGAGTAAAAAATCCTAAACCATGAATAAATCATGATACTATGAAAACATTAATATAGCATGGATGGTATTTGGTATTTATTCTAGCAGCTATATTAATTGTAAGCTGAAAATTCCAACTGCCATGTATATTTTAACCCTCATCATTGCAACCTTTGTTATGCTTACCTTGAACTTACTGCAATGGTAGAAAGATGGAATATTCAGTTAACAATTTTTTTTCCTCCTGCAGGAATTTTTTTGAAAGAGATCCATTTAACAATGAGATCCATTTATTGGGGCATGCTGTAGAGATGAACAAGTTCTTAAATCGGAAAAAAGCATCTATATCTTTTGTAGCCTGTCCTGCAGGCAATTTTATTTTTCATTATGTAGGTTTCCTCAAGGCAAGATAAAGAAGAGAGCAATAGACATTGCCTGGAAAGGTTGCGGGGGCGAAACCAAGATTGTATTCAGGGTTTAGAGAGTTTACAAATGTCAGCTGGTGGTGTATTCTTTTTGTAATGGCATTCCCTACTGATCAGATGACACACATACAGTGTTCCATTTTCCCTCTATTTTATTCTGCTTTCCAATCCAAGTATGTAAAAACTGGAGATACATTTCCTTGATTCTTTCATGTGATTAAGAGGAATTTCTGGATTCTTCGAGTCAATATTTTTCTCATTCATGTACATATTTCTTTTGGCAACCTCATCAGGCATCCTGTATCGGTAGAATGTGTTAAATTAACGGACGGTTGAAAACTCTGAGCCAGCAACGATGGCTTTGGTTAGGTGCTGCTATGCTGTTCTATTCTACTTTGGGTGAGACTGCATTGTTATTCCAGAGTCTGAGATCATGTCTGCGACCTCATGAAATTCTGCAATTAGGAAGCCTTTTTCAGGGTGAGTGGTGAATGGCAACTTGATGCCTTCCTACGCTGCTTTGGTTTCTGCATGCACTGGGATGGGAGGAAAATTAATAACATCAGGAAACTCTTGTTCGACTCTTTGAAGAATCTGTGCCAGAGCCAAGAATATAAGCAACAAAAGCCTACAGGGGCATATGAACCATCTTAATATAGATCTGGAGGGAACCATGGGTGATGGGTGGCAGATTTTGTTCCATTAGATATTCAGAAAGAAATTTCTGCATGATGGCCACTTGGACAGGTTATAATCTAGTAAAAAAAATTGTAAAAGGATTGATGGCAGGATGATGATTAATCCTAATACCATCTAATAAACTTATTTATTTTGTTTCCAAAAAAATTCTTAAATAGTTTAATTGTTGGATATAAAACTCTCTCAAAATGACTCTCCCTGTAACTTCTACCACAGAAGAAGACGCATAAAAGCTAAAACAAAGGAAAATCAATTCTAGTGTTGTTTCAAATGTTTTGTGGTTTTGCTTGATCATTCTTTTTGACCATCCTTTAGGTTCATCTCTGAAATTTTCAGTTCTTCATCTGTTAATGGTGAGAAGATTTTTACGATACACCCCAGATGAAATGTGAACTATCCTCCTTTAGAATTTGAGTCCTTAATTATTGAAAGGCTTTTGATTCATTCTTAATTCTTATTTTTGGTCCAGTTTTTCTTCATTTATTTGTATATATACAAATTAGTTAAGACTCATATAAAATTTAATGAAGTGCATAATTCATTCGCAAAAGTAATCCCAACTTATTTAATTAATTTTTAATAATCCTATATTTTGTTGTTGGCAGAGATGTTTGCACCTATTGTTTTCTTTGATTAACACGAACATTTGCAAACATATTCATGGACTTAAGATTTCGTGGACCTCTCTCTAGTTTCAAAAACTGTCCAAATTCTTTGGGCACTCTTGGCAAAATCTTTATCGTTTTTCCTTCCCCTAAAATCCAAATCTCCAGCACGACTCAGCTCAAAACCGGACTGGTGATAGATGATCCACCTAGGAAATCCGGAGCCGAAAAGAAAAAATAAAGAAAACAGAAAGCCAAACCCTCCGCTTAGGAATCGTGTGGGGACCGAACGGGAAACTTATTTCGAACAAAAAACGGTTCTCAAATTCCTTCCCCAACAGCGCCGCAACCCGCAAGCTATATAGACTCTGCCGCCTCTCCTCCTCCTCCAATTTCGCCAAGGCCAATGAGCACCGCTGCGAGCTCCGCCGCTCCACAGGCGGTTCTCTTCCTCCACGGCCACCGGCGGCCGCGAACTCTGCTCCTCCTCCAACTACGCCGACCCACTTCCACCCCCTCCCTCTCCCTTTCCATCTCCTCCTCCCTCTTCCGTCGCCGCGGCCGCGCCCGTGGCCGCCGCCGCCCCCCGGACCCTCAACGGGGCCCCAAGCCCTCGCCTTCCGACCGAGATCTCGAGCTGTCGATCGACTTTGATGCCGCCGCCGCCCGGGTCGCGGCGGCCCTGGCGCGCCTCCGCCGCTCGTCCGAGGCGAAGCTCCGCCTCTTCCTCTCCTCCGGAGCCGAGGCCTACCACGACCTCCTGACCTCTGTACAAGTCGATCCGGGCCACCGCGTCGTATTCTCCTGCCGCCAGTCTTCGCTTCTCTTCGTGGCGAACCTGTTCATCTGGAGCTTCGTTGCGGTTCTTGCGGCTAGGGTTTTGGGGTGGATGTTGTCGGGGTTAGGATTACGGTTTCGGTCGGGCTGGTGGTCTGGGGACGGGGTGGTGGTCCGGAGGGATCGGAGCCTCGGCGGAAGGGAGGTTGTGGTTGGGAGGAGCATTAAGGGAAGGGAAGTGGCGAAGAGTTCTAGGGTTTCAGTGAGCCCTCTTTCGCCTCGAACCGGCGCTGAGGCGAACGTTGGGCGGAATGCATTGCAAAGACCCGTGGAGAAGAAGGAGAAGCTGCCTAAATGGTGGCCGAATTCGATTTTCTCGCCGGTGATTGTGGTCGGAAAGGAGGACTTCCAAAGGGAAGCAAATAGACTAGTCCGAGGTCAGCTATCTTTGATATTTTCTTGATTAAATAAAGTCTGCTAACGATTGTATGCTTCTACGAATTAATTGCTTTAGAGATCCATAATGAGACCAGCGCTGAGGCATTCTGAAATGCTTCAAAAGCATCCCTGCGGGAGAAATGATTCTGAATATAATTTTTGCAAGGCAATAATGAGAATATCGAAGCATCCATTATTGTAGAATATCTTTACAATTTTAAACCTCAAATAGAAGTTATTGATCATATGAAACACCTTAATGGATGAAAGTACCTTGTGTGTGTTGGTAAATTAAATAAAGAATTACAACCATGCAAATTTAGGGAGCTTTTGGTGTATCCTACCATGCCTTTGTCTCCTTTCGATATCCAGTTCACTGGAAAATCAAGCTTTTCATTCCTATCACCACTATCCAAGACTTCCTAGGTCTTCCACTCGTTTTTGAACAATCAACATTCAACCTGTATTCCAGACTCGTGCTTAGATTGATTGCATCTTGGTAACATTATAGGTACAAAAGCTCTCAAAGAGTTTCCTATTTATATTTCTAGTGTGCCACCCTACTGGTTTACATGTATCTATATGCATAGTGACTAGTTTTCCTGCAGTTCAACACTAACATCCTCACTGTCCTGCATTTTGAGGCATGAATAAATTTCATCAGCTGACAGGAAGATTCATGCCAAAAAGGAGCAGATATGAACAGAAAACCATTTGTACTCCTTAGAAAGTTAATAATACAACTAGAGACAAAAAATACTAAGAAACAAAAAGCAATAAAAAGTCCTCTCAAACAAGTCTTTTTTTTTTCTTTTCTTTTCTTTTTTTTCCAGGAGAACAAGCCTCATTCACAGCTAGGAAGTAGCATTTAGCCATAAATTTGTAGACACTCTGAGATTCTGATCATACTCTTCTCATCCCAAGTATTGTTATCTGGTGATCTTCATGCTTATTATTTATCGGGGAGGTTGCCAAATGTTGAACAATTTTTCTTTGGTTTCCCTTCTTTCCTTGAGTATGGAGAATAGGATTTCAATAAAGATTTAACACCACATAGCCCTTCATACACGACAACCAAGCAGTAGATGTGGGAAAATCCCATCTCTCAAATTATGCCCTGCACTTTTTTTTTTTTTAATTTAAATGTTAAAACTGTTTTCCCAAATGATATTTTATCTCTCCGAGGATCCTATGCGAAATAATAGTTTGGATAAAAACCTAAACATTTTGGTGTACATTGGCTGCAAAACCATTAAAGACAATCAGAAATGTCATTCGTTAAAATATTGGGCATTTAGAATGCTTAAGGCGAGACACATGCTAGATAAATTTCCAGTCATCAAGGCAAAAGTGGATAACTTTCGCATAGTTAGATGTAATTCTTGAGTTATTTGGAGTTTCAAGAATCATTAATTATATAATCATAGAGAAGCTTTTATTGTGACATGATAACATCTGGAAACAACATTCTGCAATTAATTTACTGAAATTTGAGATTACTACAACATTTTGATTTTTGGATGATTTAGTCCCTAGAAGCTTTCTGACCTTGGTATTTAAACTATGAATTTGAAAAACTAAACAGACATTATTATGTAACTGTAGCTATCTAATTTTGGTGACCATTCTTTTTTCCCTTAAAAAAACAGATTTTGCTCATAAAAATGATCTCCATAAGTTTTTGGAGTAAACGAAAGTCAGTATATTGAACATAATTGTCAACCTCATCTTTCATTTGCTTGTGTGTCGATGATTTAAGTGTTCCTAGCGGGGAAATGGTGGGAAGCGGCTGGTGTCGCATGGGATGCTGGATAAAGAGAAAAAGGACTTTTGGTGCAATATTGAACATTACCAAAATGCACTGAACCATCATGGTTTGGCATGGATTGATGTGAGTTGGCACACCTGGTACCAACCCAATGTTTAGTGCTGATACTGGTCCTGCAAGTTATGTGCAGTCAGCACGAATTGGCTAGAATGGATACTTAAAAGCATGTTTTTGTTAAGTACAGGATAAAGCATAAATAAATACTGCAATAGTTTATGTCACTTTGACTCTTAGTCTTTACATGCTATGTAATTTCTTGGACAGATGAGCAATGTAACATTTTCACCTAGTTGATATTTATGTCTTTTGTGTTTGCAGGTAAATTTACTTCCCCTTGCCTTGGAAATGATTTCTTGAATACATCATTTGCACTTTTCCGCCTCAGATCATTACCTATTTACTTGATTACCAGCAATGGTGGATAATAGAATGAGCGGGAAGGACTATAAAGATGATGATATTATTCAAGTCAGTTCTTTTATAATCTACTGAAGTTTATGATTATATTGTTTCAATTTAGATAACTCCTCTGATAGACATATTTCTAGCAAGCAGCGACTCAGTACTGAAATATTGTAAAATAATTTTTCCAGTCGGCAGACTTTATGACCAGTTTATGGGGGACATATATAGCATAAACTTGTTTAGACTTTGATTTGTCAACGTGCTGTACTTAGCCTGAATATTTGGAAGAGATGTTGTTTGGCCAAGCAATAAACTAGATGAAATATTTATATTATAACTATTTCCATGATTGTTTATTAAATGGAAATTTATCAAGTTCATGTTTACTTTCAGCTCATTTCGATCTTCAGTGCATGCCTACCTCCCCCATCCCCCAACAAAAAAAAAAAGAGAGAGAAAGTTTCTTCTGAAAAGCCCTTGATAAGAAATGCATTAACATAGCTAAAGAAACCTTGTTGTTATTAGTGATTATTGCTTTCACAATTCCATCCACTTTATGCAAATTTTTGCCACTTCAAAATTCATGATTTGATCTCCAAAATTCCAAATATCTTTATTTTGATTCTAATGGTTTTGTATCCAAGACATAGTCACTTTATTTTGTCTTAGGGCATTTAGAATAGCTTCGGTGTAATAAACGAAGTTCAATTCTTTAGGGAACTTTAAGAGCTCAATTCACATGGATAGAAGCAAATGGGTGCATTTTTAAGGTGATTCCCTTCTTTTGCATATTTTATCAATAATAGCTTTTGAAATTCCCAACTTTCATCATAAAATCTGTAGGGACTTGTAGGTAGCTCCATGTTATAGTCCCATGGTATTTGTCCCCAAAGGTTATATATAGTGTCAAACTATCAATACTTACTGTAATATGATGCAAAGAATCCATATTCTATGCTGGCCGTAATTGGCATGTATCTCTTTGGTTCATTTTGCTCTGTTATGGTCAACATTGTCATGTTTAGCGGTGTAAAATGGCCCAATGAATTTGTTTGAGTTTGTTTGAATTGTGATGATCAATCTATCATCCTTAGGAAACCTCATTATTCTCCATTTTAATCAAGTTTGGGTCTTAATTGAAAAAAAAAGAAGAAAAGAAATCATAAAAAGAAGACCCATTTTAGAATTTTATGGTTTCTTAAGAAAAACTTGCTTCTCATGACATATAACCATAGATCTCTTGTATGTTCTCCTTGTTACCCCATTCTCTCCCGCTCAGATGAAACCACTGAAATACATTTATTACTTATGTTCTAATTTAATATTCTATTAAGTAGTACTGGATCTGCGAGCCACAATATTTTTAGGGCCCACTTGGATATTCCTATAGGATTGGGTTGAAAATCTTGCGGGAATCGGGACTGTTGGCTCATCCAGCTCACATCTTCTAAGAGCCTGCCCAAATCCTAGACTGTTGGCCTGTTGGGCTGTAGGAAAAAAAGAATAAAAGGACCTATGGAGATCTTTTTCTTTCTTCCCATAGGATTTGGATTGGGAGGTGTTTGATTGATAGAGCCATGCTAAGATAGGTTATCCAATCCACGAGTCCAGCAGAAAATTTAGCCCAATCCTGCTGGACTACCCAAATAGGCTTATACTTGAATAGATATTGCAACCACTAAAATGCACACACATAATTGCTGTATTAAATAAAAATAATTAGTAGGATAAGTGATAATCATTAGAAAAGAGGTTTAAATTTCGATACCAAGTTTCATCCTGGTTGCTTTTTGGATGATACAAGACTAGGTCAGTATTGTATGATCAAGACAACTGAAACAACCAATAACAACAAGAAAAGAAAAGAATGTGTTTTTTTTAAATGTCCTTGTTTGCCTAATCATAGGATGATGCATTGGGATGGTTGGGATGTCCTAGGTCAAGGGAATCATTGTCCCGTAGGTGTCTTAATTTCTAGTTTTTTGTAGTAACGATACAATAATTCTTCAAATTTTCATTGTGAAAATTATTGATTGGACATCTTCAATTTTAATAGATAATATTCTTATCTGTTATTGCCCTTTTTAACCAATTTCAATGTGACTTGATGTTTAGGTTTTATTTGTGTTTTAATATATTGTATTTGTTTAAGGAGACTAAAAATTGTGGAGGCTTTTAGAGAATCTTAGGTGGTTAACTTTTTTAACTTAGGAGTTCAAATCTTAGTTAACATAGGAAGTACTTTTGATTAAGAAAATCAATAATTTGGCTGATTTGTTTGTCCTGTTTTTAGCAAACCTATGTCAAAAGTGTCTTAGATTCTAAATTCAGTGGATCATTTAGGATTTATTTTGGTATCAGTTGGATGCCTTCTTATAAAGAAAGAGGGAGGTCTGAAAGTTGCAGTTTGCATGCTAACTTCAAATTGGAAAGAAAAAAAACTGAGTTAGACCCCATACCATTTATTTCTTCTTTTGTGGAGACCTCACCTATTTAGTTATGATAATTTCTGTCTATTTGGTTAGGTTCAAGTTACACTTGGGATAACATTTATAGAGTTACACCTTTTTGAATGGGATGATGGAGGTCCTGTATTGATGATCCGAGCTGTTGGATATGCTCTATCATCTCTAATCTACTTACACATCAAAAGTCATGCAATTTAAAAACCCCTAGCCTATGCATCAAGTGGTCAAAACTTAGACAATTCAAATAATATGAAACAATTGACAATTTGATGCATAAGCTAGGGGCCTCCAAATGACAATGATTTTTAGTGTATAAGTATTTTAGAATATTAGATCACATCCAATTTCTTGGATCATTAATGTGGGATCCTTGTTATCCAATTCAAAAGAGGGAGTTATATTAGGTGTTATTCGATCTTGACTATACACACGCGCACACACATGATAGTATACACTTTGAGTCAAGGTCCGCTATCTTGGTACTGGATATTGTATCGGTCTAATTTGGTACGGTATGTATCCTATGTCGAAATAGCTCCGAACCCATTTTTCTCACTTTTTATCTCGGTACATTTTGGTTCAAGTTGGTACGTACCTTGATATTGGGACAATACGTCTCGGTACATGTGGTATGGGGCTTGTACTGACTCAAAGTGAGGTTTCATACCAGTTTCCTCTTGGTATGGTATGGTACGCCCCAACGGACAGTATGGGGCAATATGGCAAACCATGCTTTGGGTAGTTGTGGTATCACTTCAGGTTTCATCCTTTGCTGCTAGGTATTAACAATTTGCTCCCAACTACCATATCCTTTTTATGGATAAAGCTTTCCTTGAAGGAATTGAGTACAACAAAATACATATGGCAGCATCATTCTAATGTTGAGCATACTTGATAGAAAAAGAAGGCCACAGAGCAGAATAAGAACTGAAATGGAAAGCATGATCAAACTGTTGAACAAATAAGGTTTAATTATATTAGGAAAATATTATAAGTGAAAGTAAAAAGGAAATAATGCCTCTAAACTAACGAATGTCTCATTGCTGATCTGTCCTTATGTATTTTCCCAAAGAGCAAAGACATAAATTCAAAATATCAAAAAAACACAAAACATCAATTTACTTGTTTTCCAAATTAAATGCACTTTGTTTGCTAAACTGATTCACTTGTAATTCTTTTTTTTTTTGGGAAATACCATCATAATTCATTAAATAAATTCATTGTACACGTGTGAAAATGCAGACTGATAATGATTTCAATGGAAAAATTTGTTGTTTGCTAATTTATTTATTTGGTGATACTAATAACTTTTCCCCTTGCCGTGATAGCAGCTTCATAAGATATGCAAGATTTCTGGTGCAAAGGTGTCCTTTGAAACAGACTATGCACGTGATTCCTTTTATCGGGCATCAGTGGACTTTGTTCTCAGAACATGCAGCAGGTATTATCTGGTTCTGTAAGATTTTTAGATTAATTTGGAGTTTACATTTTCACTATTTAGATTTCCTCCTTTGCTTCATATTTTGATATTTTTTCTGGTAAATAATTCAGAGTAAAAGTTCGATTCAGTGGTTTTCAAATTGATGGTGAGGAGGCCAGGCAATTCATTTCTGGACTTGCTGATAATATTGGACTTCAGAATATTCGTGCTGCTACACTTGTGCGTGCAGCTGTTGCAGCCCACACACGTTCATGCTTTTTGCAGTGTTGGGTAATGCCTTTTTTGTATCTGTTATTTTCTTTGAAGGGCAGAGCCTTGATTAAGGCTTGGTGAAGCAAAAGCTTTTTGATATCTCAGTATCTACTAATATAAGCCACAAAACTCATTTCTGATTCAGGCATTGGAAGTCCAAGGGAAACGTTCTGAATCATTGGAGGAATTATCAAAGATCTGTAGAATTTATCAGATTTTCCCTCCTGAAGAACATTCAGTAAGTGGTTTAGGTCAACTGATTTCACTGCATGCTTTTTGTGCTTCCAGTTTTCTCTGTTCTCTTATAGCCTCTTTGCATACTTTGTCACATCCCGCATCCTGTGGACGCCAGTGGATATTTCATTATGCACTTTCGATTCTATTGATTTTGAGAACTTTTTAGTCGTTTTATTTTTTCAATTGTCCCTGTAGTGCATCTGGAATGTTTCCTGTTCTTATGTTGTTTTAAATTCAGCTATTTTGCGATTCTTATCATCTGTCATTGAGGTGAATGATTCTTTTTCCCTAGTTGGTAAGCATAACATGATCAGGATTTGCCCTTGGGATGCAGTTAATTTATTGTTCACCTGATGGACATATGCTATGCCTAAGTTAACAGCTATTGCTCTTAGAACACATCCCAGTTTAATTTAACGGAACTTTTGGGAGGCTTTAGTGGTACTTGCTCCCATAATGTGATTCGGGTCATCTCACACTGAAGAATTTGTATAAGATCATAAAATGAATTGGTTGGTTTATTGCTGAAATCCTAACAATGTATAACAATGTAGTCTTGCTAAATATATTAAGTCCTGTCTCCCAAAATCAACTGCACATTGATCTGCCAGGACCAACACAAATGTTAGATACTGTAATAAATATTTTTCGTCTAGATCATATAACTAGGTGACCTTAGAAGGAATTCTTTGAGGGCAACATCAATTTTAGAAGCAATATCTAATTTAAAGTGTTTTCTTCTGAGTTTCCAATAAATGAATTTATTTGTTTATCATCAGAATATTGAGTAATTGAATTCTCACAATTCCACGCTAATAAAATTCAAGAAAGCAGGCAATTCTTTTTGCCGGGTGATTGCAGTCATATTTTCTCCTCTGGAGTCTATTTGTTTAAAGCTCCTTTTGCCCATCAATCAAAGCATCTGTCTTTGCAAAGAGCAATTTCTTGAAGGGCACTAGTCTAGATATTGAGACAGTTTACTTTTAGTGCCTCTACAGTTTCAGCTCATCTTAGGTTTCTTCTGGTACAATTTCCTCCTAACAGTGATTGTGATTTGATACAAATGTCTCCAGCCAGAAATGGAGATGGTGGCTAGTGGTCTCAAGAGGAATTTACAAGTGGAACAAAGGGAACACTTGTTGACTATGTACAGAGAAGCTTGCGGTGTTGAAAGCCAGAACATTGCAGCAGAAGCCCTAGGTCTGGTAAGCATTCTTTCTACTACTTGGCAGCTTGTCCCATATTTTGTCAGAGTGGGATGCCTTTCGTGTTCTGTAGTTTGTCTCACCATGCTGTGACTCAAGACACATGAAATATAGATGACTATTGTCCAGGGACCAGGATCTGTCATGGTTTTTTTCCCCCCTAAAGTTGAATACCTTGTATGTGTGTTTGCTGTTGTCGAAAATTAAATATTATGAGTGCTGCAAGAATTTGTAATTTTGCATTTAACAATTGTATGGTTTACATTGGAGATCACACTTCTAACGAGCTTGTTTTTTAGGGATTCGAGGGACGCCCGACTGTGAAATCTGAGGGTACGCCTGCATCTGGACGTGATATACTGACATAGTATTTGAGCTGTGGTTGGACTGTTCAAATAAATGCACATACGAGTTCTGTACACTTTAAAGGTGATTTACAGTGTTGCTGGTAACTCAGCATTACATGATCAGAGGCATTGCTGATCCCTTTCACTTCTTCCTCCACACTTCAGCTAAACAGTATGCTGTGTCATATTTCTGATTTGTGTTTGAATAGCACCCAAAATACAAACGGCCAAGTAACAAAGCTTTTAATACCTGAGAATTTTAGCAGCCAAGTGAAATGGAAGCCCCCAATCACATAACAAGATTTGAGTATCCATGTGAAGTTACCATTTGTATGTTTTTTTTATTTAAGTATGACAAATCAATTATCGGTGTTTATGGGTATTATTCTTGGTAGTTATAATTATTTTGGTGTAATTTTATTTTGTATGATCTAACATTATCACTTTACTATGATAAACCTCGGCTTAACAACTTGATGCCTTGCAGTTTTATTGTACTCTAACTTCGGTTTTATAGTATTACAGCATGATGATGAAAGTTGTTCCCGGTTAACTTTATTTTTTACCCTGATGATCTCATTACCTTTAGAAGATAGAACAGTTCTTCTACCTAATTAGTAGAATAACAATTCGATTTAATCAGCTGCCATAATCATGCTTCTCATATATATATATATATAGTGTAAACATAGTTATTGTACTGCTAAGTAAATCATAATGTATGCTATGTTCATAAGAGTGATAAGGAAATGTCATATGATAGCAGGGGATGGAGCGAGACTCCTTGTCCATTATAATCAAGGTATGACCTGTTATGGCATACATCCGATAAAAAATTTGTACTTATCTATAATAACAATTTAAAGGAAAATTGACCGACTTCTATAGCAAAACTTTGATGGTTCATATGAATGTAAATTGATTAATATCAACTAGGTTCTGGAGACAAATGTACAAAGTGCACCAAACAGTTGCATCCATTATCATCATCTTCTTTCTTCTTCAATTATATATTATTATATTCTTGTTTATAAAAATGAGCAAGCCATTCATATGTGACTTTATATGGAGTTGGCTGGTTATCACGATCACACTTGTAGAGTCGCATAATTGAAAGAAAGTACATCAGTACTTTGAAGTTTGAACATTTTGAGACCAATGCAAATATAATATCAAATTCAATCATCATAATTACATAATCTGTTATACCTTGGCATTTATTAGTAACAATATACACCATAATAGGATCACCTATCACTGTTACTAACAATTGAAAGCGAAAAAAAAAAAACCACCACTCTATATATAAATTTTGCATGGTGCTACATATAACATCTATTGGTCCATCATCACCAATCCATCCTTCACCTTGATCAAACATGGAGACCTAGCTGCTGCCTGCGATGTACAAGTGATTGAAGCACTCTGATCCTTGACATTTGATGTACTACCGTCTGGCTCGGGAAGTGCTGGATCTTCCATTCTCATGCTTCGGGTAGCAGCCAATAATATGACCATGTAGACCACCAACACACTAACCTTAGTAAATAATAACATAGATGACCAAGAGGCTTAAGTATAACAGAAAAGCCAAAAAGAATGAATGATGTCAATAAGTTATATCAGTTGTAGAATTAACTACTTATAGAATCAGTGATCTACCTATTTATTGCATAATACGACCCTCAAGTTTCATACTGTCAAACATCAGTCCACCTAATAATGTAAATGTATTGGACAATGTAATCAAGTAACCACATCTAATCTACAAGTCTTACCCAACCAGAATCTTACACAAATAAGTTATTAATGTATGCATTATGTTCAAGTTTTCATATGTGCAGCAAAAATAATGTACAGATTGTGAGATGAGTGCTGACAAACTACAAGCCATCAAACATTATGTAAATACTTAATTCCCGTTGAGTGTGGTAAGAGCATCAAGCATAACAAATGTCTACACGTCCATGAAAAGAATATGGCTTATCTTTTCAGGCAATTACCGAATGATGAAACAGTCCATGCTGAGATCTACTTATTGCAGGCGATTGGTTATCAAAATGTTGTCATATTTTACTTTACAAAATAATACATGAATTTTGAATCATAGACCATCCAAGGATATCAATGTTTTGCATGTAAACATGAAAGAAAGATGCCCATTTTTCAGAAAACATAACATGTCACTCATGATGAACTGAATGTTAGATGAAGGAAAAAGCACGGGTGACTGGTAGACTGCAGACTGTATTGGGACACATGAACTAGCCGATAAGTTTTTTCTTTCTTCTCCTCCTCTTTTCTTTTCATTTTTTACTAGCAGACCATGAAAGGAGATCTTTATATATGTTGGTGTAGACCTTATGGATGAATTGTAGCTCCTACATGAAATAAATGAAAAAGCCATAACGTGGACCAGGTTCAAACAATGTCTTCGTGCACTTATCACAATATGATCATGATTGACAAATGGATGGCTATAACAACCATAAAGCAATAATAGTGATGCGTAACTCTCCAAGACATGTTTAGAAGTAAAGCGCTAAGACTGTGCAGCTGAGATCTTTAGAAAAAGAAAGAAAGAAAGAAAGAAAGAGAGAGAAAGAAACAAAAAAGAAAAAAGAAGAGAGTTTTAGCACTGATATCATCATAGATTGACCGTTAAAAAGAGGATAATAATGAGAGATAATGTTATAAACCAAATCCTATAGCAGGATATAACCCCTGTTTGTCTTTGATGATAGAAAGACTGTTAAAAAGACATGTTTGCCTCTGATCACTCACACTGACTGTGGTTTTAAGATGGAAGCTGGCCGGTAGTATACATAGATTGCTAGGAAACAAACAAGCACCCCATCCCAAATAACTAGGGGACAAGTTATCACTTACATCTTCTAGAGAGGAATTCACCCCATTACATCTTATACAGATTGGGTATGTACTTAATTTTGACAAGAAGATGATAGTAAGCAGCGAGGGACCATGGGATCTATTCATTTTCAGACATACTTCAGAGAACATAGAAGTGCATAAAGGAAATATGAGCTGAATGCATGCTAGACATATAGAATATATGGCCTCAGTATAGCAAAGATTTTTCTTTCATCATGACAATTTCTTCCTCCAATCCACCACCATTCCCCAGCATACCAATGATGAACCCTTGTGAACTTTGGGCATGATAAAGGCACGGGGAAATGGCCCAAACTCCTAGGCATGACAACCAAACCATGATGGAGGTTCAAGTCAAAACAACAACAGATCAAAAATTAGAAAGGCATCATCTGGTAGACAGTATGCACAATTGATATTAGCAAGTTAAAGGCCCAAAAGAGGGGCTTTGCTCTTTTGTGCTTATCTGAACCAGTTGGAAACAAGTAGAAAAAGGAAAATTCTCTGGTAGCAACCGAACCGCTTGTCACCACCCCCGACCTTAGCCCTGTTTGGCCCCGCTTTTTTTTTTTTTTTCTGCTTTAGCTGCTTTACTTCAAAATAAAGCAGACAAAAGCTGAGATTAAGATGTTTGGTAATTAAAAATTTTTTAAGTGCTTTGCTTTAAGAATAATCAGGATATTTTAATTTTGGATATATTATCTTTCACTCTATAAAGTATCTTACGATATACCTTTTTCTCAAGCAGAAGCTGCTTTGAACAAACTCATATATTTCTCTTCAAAAGATAGAACAACATAGCACAGCAGCTATTACCAAACAGTCAACTATTTTTTTATACTTAACTTTACAGTACAATAGCTATTAGCAAATATCTTTCTCTGCTTCAGTTTAAAGTATAGTAAAGTAAAGCACACTGCTTATACAGTAGCTACTTTATTTTTAAGCATAGCACAGCTATCACGCCCCGACTCGATGGCCCGAGTTGAAGGCATGCTACAATCGTACATCTCTCGAGTTTTAATCAATAGAATATGCAAGGCCTACCTTCATATTCATATGAATTCATATCAATTGCAAGCAGTGGTAACAAAAGCAACTCTAATACTTTTATTCAAATAAAAATAAATATTTCATAAGATAATAAAGGTAAATCAACATTTATTCTAAAAATAAATTAAATAGATAGCATCTAGGATCCTATGCTCCAACATTTATTCTAAAGATAAATTAAATAAATAACATCTAGGGTCCTATGCTCCCCATTACTTCTCAAGCCTCATATGTCTTTCTAGATTTGAAAAAAAGAAGGATATAGAAGTGAGCTTTATAGGCTAAATAAGTTATCAAAACTTTTAATTTAATTAAGTATTTTATATAAAAAATAATTTTTTAAGTGCTTGATCTTTATAGAAGATTCCAACGAATATAGAAGCATGCCATATCAATCAAGATAGAGTTAAAATATGTAATTACTTGAAATAGATTACCCAAATAATCAAGGATTAATTTTCACTCTCACTCTCCTAGTCTCTTTGACTATAGCCACGATTGGCCCGTAGCTAGCTTCAAAAGAGATTAGATCTTGACTACAATATACCATTCATCGATCATGCACCAATGATCATATGGAGTTAGATACTCTAATATCACATGGAGTTAAATACTCTCAACAGTTTGTACCAGTAATCAGCTGGCTAGATCTAGAAGAAAAAGTAGCTCTAATATCACATAGAGTTAGATATTCTCAATAGTTTATGCCAGCGATCAACTGGCTAGGTCTGAAAGAAAATTAGCTCCTGATTACAATACACCATCAACCAGTGTGCGCTAATAATCATCCCATTGAAGGCCCAGAAGAAGACTAGATCCTGACTTCGTATGATCATAGCCAGATTAGAGAGCGGTGGAATCGACAAGTAACATGGGAAATAAAATTCATATGCAAACATATCAAATAAATTCAATCTAAGATATCGAAAGCATTTTCATGTAGAACATATACTGTACTTAATTAAACAAAGCTTCGTAGCATTGAAAGTGATTAAACAACCAGGGGTAGAGGTAACTTTTCGTTCTTGCCCTAGATTCTTATGAAATAAGAATATCCTATTAGACTTCTAAGCAAAAGATATTCTAATTTATACTATCGAATTTGGTTTAATATCTTGGGGCCTCGATAAACCCTAGAATCTAATAATTGTTAAAATAGAGTTTGTGGTTATCTAAATGTAGAGAAATTTGATCACGATCATGCTTCCTCAAGATTTGGATCCATGGTTCTACCTGATCAATTTAAAATCACTAAATAAGATTTAGTTTATAAATTAAAGAAAAATTAACCTAATTAATAAAAATTAGGCTGGGTCTGGGTAAATGAAGAATTGGTCTAGGTTGGATCAAAGTCATGTTTTGATCCATTACACAGATTAGAGAAAGGAGACTAACAAATAGAGAGAGAGAAAAATGGATTTGTAGAATTTATTTAAGAAAATGGGAAGAAAATGGAGGGAAAGAAGAGAAAGAGAGGAAAGAGGAGAGAAGAAGAGGAAGAAGAAGAAGGAGAAGGAGAAGAAGAGGAGCCTTAGTGGTTAGCCGACCATGGTGGTGGTGTGGGTCATCGGCCAGCAAAGGCTACCGATAGTGGTGGCAGCTAAAAAGAGTGGCTAAATCTAAGAAAAATCATTCAAGAACTGGGTGTTTAGATCAATCAGAAATATAGGAAATTGGTTTCAATTAAGAGAAAATAGAGGATGGTGAGAGAAGGTGACTTATCGACGATCAATGAGGATGGTGGAACTCTATTGACAATAACAGCTTTACGACATTTCAAAAGATACGAAATCAAGCCAAAACAGGATGAGGGAGAGGGAAAGGGGTGTTTTGGATGGTTGGGCTTGAGCTAAGGGGGTTCGTCAGTTGCCGGAGAAGAGGAGGAAGGAAGGAGGGAGCTCAGTGAAGTTGAGAGCAGAGGTGGAGGGGTTTTAAATAGAGATGGCCATAGTGGAGATAGGGCTGACCTATCACCAATTTTTTGCCAGTTGTACCGGCCTCCAATGGCCATCAGCCATCGCACCAGCTTAGAGATCTCGCACCGACCACCATTTGATGGCCCTATCATTATTCGACGAGGATCAAGATCTTCTATTCCAATCTATTTTTTTTTTAAAATCAAAATTTGAAATGAAGTTAGCAATGGGTTTGCCTTTGCTGACTTTAATTCAAACTAGCCTAGGTAGGCTAGGTTTCACATCCTCTCCTACTATAAAAAGATTTCATTCTCGAAATCGACATACTTGAATCATTAAATAGTTGAGGGTATTTGGCTCATATCTCTATTTCAAGTTCCTAAGTTGCTTCCCACTTTGAATTGTTGTTCCACTGTATCTTGATATAAGAAATGATGCATCATCTCAAAACTTGATTATTTCTATCCATAATTTTCACCGACTATTCTATATAAGATAAATTTTTTTCAAGCCGAAGTAGTCCAAACTCCACTATGTGGCTAAGATCAAGTATATATTTTCTCAGCATAGACACATGAAAAATATTATGGACTCCGGCAAGAGAAGGCGATAAGGCAAGACAGTAAGCTATTACTCTAATTCTCTCTAAGATCTCAAATGGATCAATATATTTAGGGCTTAACTTACCACATACCCCAAATCTAATCATACTCTTAGTAGGAGATATATTGAGGAATACATGATCTCCCACTTGAAACTTCAAATCTTTTCTTTTATTATCAACATAGCTCTTTTATCGACTTTGAGCCGAATGAAGCTGCTTTCTAATGAGCTGGATCTTATCAACTATTTACTAAATAATGTTTAGACCAAATAATCTCCTTTTACTAACATCATTCCAACATACGGGAGTCTGCATCTTCTTCCATGTAGAGCTTCAAAGGAAGTAATCTGAATACTAGCCTGATAACTATTATTATATGCAAACTCTATTAGTGGTAAGTGTTCATCCCAAGATCCCTTCAAATCCAGTACACATGCCCTCAATATATCTTTCAAGTTTTGATTAGTTCTTTCCAATTGTCCATCTATCTAAGGGTAAAAGATTGTACTAAACTCTAACTTAGTCTTCATGGCTTGATGCAAATTCCTCCAAAATTGAGAGATAAATCTCATATCCTTGTTAGATACAATAGATGCTTGAGTACCATGAAGCCTCATAATTTCATCTATATATAACTTTGCTAGCTTTTCTAAAGAAAATTTGACTTTAATAGGCAAGAAATGAGCTGATTTGGTCAGTCGATCTGTAATTACCTAGATAGCATCATATTCTCAAAGAGTTTTTTTGTAGCCCCAACAAAAAGTTCATTGTTATATGCTCCCATTTCCAAGCCAGAATAGTTAGGGGTTGGAATGGTCCTACCAGCCTCTGATGCTCAACTTTTACTTGTTGATAGGTCAAACACTGAGCTACATACTGAGTCACTTCCCTTTTCATACCACTCTACCATAATTTTTTTGTAAGGTCTCTATATATTTTTGTACTCCTAGGATGTATGGTGTAGGCGGAGTGGTGAGCTTCCAATAAGATTTTTTTCTTTAACTCACCATTATTTGGAATATATAATCAATTGCCAAACCTCAAGGATCTATCTTCATGAATTCTAAATTTAGATACCATATCAGATTGTACCTTCTTCCTGATCCTTGGCAATTCTAAATCATTTTGCTGAGATGCTTTGATTATATCAATCAAGATAGATTGTATACTTAGGGCAATGAGAAGGGTTTTAGATTTGTGCTGCCATACCTCGATATATAGTCTCTCTAGATCCTGAAGAATGTGCTCCTGAGAAATGATCATAGCTACTATACCACCTATAGATTTTCTGCTTAAAGCATCTGCCACCACATTTGCTTTCTTAATATGGTAATTTATGGTCAAATCATAATTCTTGATTAGTTCAACCATCTTCTTTGCCTCAAATTCAATTTTTTCTATGTAAATATATACTTGAGACTCTTATGATATGTAAAAATTTCACAAGATACTCCATATAAATAATGTTTTCAGATCTTCAAAACAAAAACTACCACAACCAATTCCAAATCATGGGTAGGATAGTTTTGCTCATATAGTTTAAGTTATCTGAAGGTATATGCTATCACTTTTTTACTTTGCATAAGAATACATTCTAAATCTTTTTTAGAGGCATCACTGTAAATAGTAAAACCTCAACTTTCAGATGGTATGGTAAGGAGGGAGCATCGAATGCCTTTTCAATTCTTGAAAGCGCTTCTCACATTCCTCTATCCAAACAAATTTATCTCCCTCATGGATCAACTAAGTCAAAGGTACTGCTATGTGAGAGAATCTTTTCATAAATCTTCTATAATATCCAGTTAGTCCGAAGAAGCTATAGACCTCTGATATATTAGTTGGTTGGCTCTAGCCTATAACTGCTTCAACCTTTGTCGGGTCCACAGAGATGCCATCTTTACAAATTATGTGCCCAAGGAAGGAGATACTTTGAAGCTAAAATTGATATTTTTTTTTAGCTTTGCATATAATCTCTGCTCCCTTAGTATTTGCAATACTATCCTCAAATGGCTTTCATGATCCTCCTGATAGGGCTGAAAATGGGTCGGATATACTCCGACCATATCCATATCCATATCCATATTTGAATTAGCCGGATTTGGATATCCATATTTTGATCCAATCGGATCCGGATACAGATTCGGATATATAGTTTAAAACTTAGCCGAATAGGGATATGGATCCAGATTTTTTATATTTTTTGGAAATGGATTTGGATATCCGTATTACATAACTAAATGGATTTGGATTTTGGATCATCTGGATCAATATCTGCATCCATCTTTCCAAAAAGCTAAAATCCATTGCGATTTCGTTGCTCCGTGTTCGACTATTCATGATCGTGACTTCCTATTTCTCAAATGCCAAAACCTATCGATCCCAAATCCCTTCGAGGGGCGGCTAGGGTTTCTCCATCGGTGACTCTGGCAACTCCAGCGATGAGAGTTCTTCCCGACCGACATTCGATGAGAAGGATTGACCTCGATGGCATTCGGCAACGATTGTTCCCCCAACATTTCTTTCTTCTTTCCAACTGTGATCAAGTATGTTTCTTAAAAATTTTCATCTTTAGAATAAAATTTTTCATCAATGTTTTTAATTTATAAAGCTATGAAGATGAAGATGGTTATAGAAAAAATCATTGTTTCTTTTGTTGATGTATTCATCAATATTTTTGATTTATTCATCAATGCTTTCTCCGATCAAGAAAATCCTATTTCTTTCTTTTTCTTTCTTTGTTTTATTATTATTATTTTTTTTTGCTTTCTGATCCTAAGGTTCTTCCAGCGAGGGTCATTAGTGGGTGTTAAAAGGTGGAGGGCCTGGAGGCTTTTGTTCGTATCTCATGGTAGTGCCTATTTTTCTCCCTTGAAATAAATCAAAACTCCCGATTTCGAGCTTTTGATTTCAAAAAAGTTTTGATATATATTTGATTTCTCTTTTTTTCCTCTTCGACTCATCGGATTAAGGCCCTGGTCTCTACTTATAATGTATCATAATCTTATAAGTATCCACAAATCTTGCACGGCCATGTACATCAATTCTTGCTGCACCAGAACACAACTAAACAAATCCTCTAGTTGATGGATGCCAATGTAACACTTGATACTTCCATTATGTTACTGTAGTAGTCCGGGTCCAAATATGATTAATATTTCCTCCTGATTCATCTTTCTTATGAGCTACATTATTTGGCTATATATTGATGAGAGATATATGACATGGGGATTTCTTCTTCTTCCCTCATTTTTACCTTTTATTTAACACTTTTTGTCTAAAATCTTATAATTTTTGACTTGCCATTATAGAAGAAATCGAGATATATGCTCCCTTTTCCATGGTTTTGCCTTTAAAAATCCCTCACCACAAATAGATGCCCATCAAAGGTTTGGACATTTTGTATATGCTTTTCCATCGATATCACATTATGAACTGACAAAGTGATCTAAAATTTTTTCTCCTGTAGTCGTGGATAAGTGTTTATTAGCTCTATAATCTTGTTTAGTTTCTAAATTGGTTTGTGATGATATTCCCCTATTAGGATGAAAGAGAATGGTTTGATTTCTTGATATAAATTGATGTGATAAAATTATTTTTGATTATTATATATTTCATTTCTTGCATTTTGAATGCAGTTACTATATATCATGTCTTCTAGTGGGACTATTGAAGATGCAAATAGCAAAGCAATTGAGCCTCCTACTCAAATAGAGGGACAAAGAAAATAGAAAAAAGTCGACATCTAAAATTTGGGATGATTTTATGAAGTATGAAGTAGAAAAGAAAGTAGATGAAAAAATTATTAAAAAAGAAGAAGCCAAATGTAATCACTGCAAAAGAATATTTAATGGAGCCAGTAATTTAGAGACAACACATTTGAAAAATCATATTGATTGAAGAATGTTAATGTTAAAGGCCAACAAATATTACAAACATCATTAAAAAGAGAGGATGGTATTTGTTCTTTAGATATATATACATATGATGAAGAGGTTAGCCGTAAAAAGCTTATACGGATGTTTGTCATGCATGAGTACCCATTTTCTATGGTTGAGCATGAAGGATTTATTGATTTTATTAAATCTTTGCGACCATCTTTTGAATTAAGAAGTTGCATAACTCTTGGAAAGAAAATTATGAAGACATATTTAGAGGAGAAAAAAAAATGTCTATGATATGTTTGGTTTACTTTCTTGCCGGATTAGTGCGACTATAAATTTATGGACTTCTAGATAAAATAAATCTTATTTATGTGTAATAGCACATTTTATTAATGATGATTGAAATTTAAAAAAAAATAATCAACTTTATGCACATGAGAGGAAGACATATAGGAGCTAATTTATGCCATACATTTATCAAAAATATGATTGATTGGAATATTGATCGTAAGTTATTTATATTAACATTGGACAATGATCGTGCTAATGATGTTTGTGTTAGAGAAATCATGAAAAAACTTCAAGAAACACTTATATGTAATAGTCAGTTCTTTCATGTAAGATGTGTTGCACATATTATTAATTTAGTTGTGTAAGATGGACTAAAAAAATTAATGTGGCAATTGAAAATGTTCGAAAAATGGTGAAGATCATTCGAAGCTCTCCTCTACAATTAAAGAAGTTTGAAAAGAAGGCTAAAGAATGTAATTTGAAAACACGTAGAGGTTTATCATTTGATGTCCCTACATGATGGAACTGTACATATATGATGCTTAGGAATGCTTTTTATTATAAGGAGGCCTTCAAGAGATTGCAGTATATCGATCCTTATAAATTTGATATGTGTCCAATAAATGATCAATGGAAAGAGATAAAAGTATTTTATCAAGCTTTGAAAAACTTCTATAACATCACCGAGCTCCTTTCAGGCACAACATATAAGAGTTTTATGAAATCCAATTGTAAATTATTGAATGGTACACAAATTCAAAAGATCAACTTTTTCTTGTTATGGCATTATCAATGAAAAAAAAAATTGACAAATATTGGAAGCAATTTAGTCTTGTACTAGCAGTGGGTTCATTTCTAGATCCTTGCTATAAAATAAAGATGGTGAAATTTTATTACTCACAGATCTATTCTTTAAATGGAGAAAAAGAGATTAGCAATATTTATAATATCATTTGGAAGTTTTATAGTAAGTATGAAAGAAAATTTTCTTCCTCCTCTGTTATACTTTCTCATGATATTGGTTCATCGAGAGATAGTAGATATATTTCTGATGAATTTGATAAGATGGAAGAAAGAAAAAGAATATTTGCATAATTTATGAAGGAGAATGTACAGCAGCAGTAGATAAGAACATATTTGGATGTATATATAGATGAACCTATTTGGCCATGGGTTGAAGGTGATGTTTTTGATATTTTAAGCTGGTGGAAATATAATGGTCCAAAGTATCCTCTCTTATCTCGAATTGTAAGAGATATTGTGGCAATTCCAGTATCAACTATAGCTTCAGAATCAGCATTTAGTACAGATGGACGAGTGATATATGTATTTTGAATTTCATTAGATCCTGATATTATTGAAGCTATAATTTATCTTCAAGATTGGCTAAGATCTAGAAAAAAAGGTAACTTGCTATATTTATATAATATTTTTGTTAAATTTAACTTATGCTTAGAATTTTATTAATTATTTTTATTTTATTTTAGGTTCTGTTGTATCTATTATTCATGATATTGATTCTCCTACTGCATCGGATAAATATTCTATATTTGTTGAAGACTCAAACAAATCAACATCAATTCACATATTATAATAAGATAATTGAATATGATATGTAGTTTTAAAAAAAATATTATTATTTTTATATATTAAAATTATTATGCTAATATGATTATTTTTATTTCAAGATGATTGGAGGATTGAAGATTGCCACATGGTGTTATTCAATTCAATTGAATTATTTGACTTAATAGTTTATGAAACATTTCTAAAAATATTTGAGTTTATGGGATGTATTTAAGGTTTATTTTTGAATGAGATTAGATATGGTGAATGGTGGTTGTGTTTTTGATACTATTTATGCATTTTAATCTTTACTCTTATATCATTTATCTTATGAAAATTATACTACTTATTTAGTTTATTTATCATTTATATTCTTGCTTTTTTAATGTTGGATGTCATAGATCTAAAATAATGTTATGATGAAGTCAAAATATAGGAGCTCTCGTGAAAAATATCTATTTATTATTTTTTAAATGATTATTGTAGGAGTATTGAATATTGATTCATCTTAATTGACTTTCTATTTTCTCATATTTGTATTGAGGTATTTTTGTGACAACTATGATGAATATGCATTTATGTTAGCTAGGAAGAATGTTGGCGATCATTTGGACTCTCAATACAAGGTACATTTTCTTTTGAATATTTTAAATTTTGATGATCTAATTTTTATTTTTAATAGAATTTTAGATTATAATTATATTTCTTTCATATAATTATGATTATCTTAAATTTTTTATAATGATGTTATTATATTTAATATTTTATTATTGAGTTTTGCTTAAAATTTGATTAATATATGAAATAGTATCTGAATTATATCTATATCTAGATAAATAAATATGGATATGTTTAATATCCAGTTTGTATCCTAATTTATTTATAATAAATATGGATATGCTTAATATCTGATCCGTATTTATATCTGCTTATAACAAATATAGATACGCTTAATATCTGATTCACATCCGTATCCGTTTATAACAAATATGGATATGCTTAATATCTGATTCATATCCGTATCCATTTAGAATAAATATGCATATTAATTTTGATATCCATTTAATATCCATATTCGTATCCATATTTGTTGAAAAATATGGATACAAATATAGATATAACATTATCCGATCCATATCCGATCCATTTTCAGCCCTACCTCCTGACTCTTGAAATATATCAAAATATCATCTATAAATACAATCATACACTGATCTAAATAAGATCTGAATACTCTGTTCATCATATCCATAAAGATTGTGAAAATATTTGTTAACCCCAAAGACATGACCAAAAATTCATTGTGCCCATATATAGTCCGGAATGCTATTTTGGGTATATCATCAGTCTTGATTTTTAATTGGTGATATCCAGACCATAGATTAATTTTGAAAAACACTTGGGCACCTTGGAGCGGATCAAAAAGATCATCAATCCTTCGGAGAAGATATTTATTTCTAATTATCAACTTATTCAGTTCTTTATAGTCAATACACAACCTTAGACTTCAATCCTTCCTTTTGACAAAGAGTACTGGGGCACCCCATAGAGACACACTGGGCTTAATGAAGCTCTTATTGAGCAATTTTTGGAGTTACTCTTTAGGCTCTTTCAATTCTATTAGAGCCATTTGATAAGGAGCTTTGGATATTGGTCCTCACCTAATACCAAATTAATAGAGAACTCTATCTCTCTATCTGGGGGCAGTCCTGGTAATTTCTCTAGAAATACATTAGGAAACTCACTTATTATTGAAATATTTTGTACCTTTAACTCTTCTTGCTGAGTATCTAGAACACTTGCCAAGGACCCTGTACAACCTTTCCTCAACATTTTTTATAAGCTTGCATGGATGATATGACTCTGATAGGGACATTCTTTCTACTGCCAAAGAAACTAAATGATTTCTGCCCTGGAATCTAGAAGGTTACCTTCTTTCTAAAGCAGTCCATCATGGCATCGTATGAGGCAAGCCAATCCATTCCTAGGATGATATCAAAGTCCCTTATTTCAAGAACCATCGATCAGATCAGATATCAGATCATGATCTCCGATACACAAAGTGTAAGATGGGTACACCAAGTTGACCATGATGACACTTCCATTCAGGGTAGAGACATACAACTCATAGTCCAAAGGCATAGGCACAATGTTAGCCTTAATTTCTAACAAATCCAGATGAAATAAATGAGTGGGTAGCTCTAGGATCAATCAAAACACAAGTATTTGTAAATGCTACTTTGATATTACCTATCATAAATTAAAGTTCTGCTATTACTATCAATCAAAATTTTCAATTGTAAAATGGTGAAGTCTTTAAATCTAATTAAGTTGAAAGAATTTTTGGGTACTTGTCATTACAGTATTTGATGCTTATGCATCTTGTTGGGTCATAGCATAAACATGGGCCTGGGTCTTTTGCCTCGGACATCCCCCTTGTCCTAACCCAGAGAGATGTCCCTAGTAAAAAGTTGGTGTACTTGGAGTAGTCTGAGTATGCGGTGGTTTGGGTGCATTTTGGGACGATTGCTGATATCTGGAGTTTTAGTGATAAGAGATTGTCACCCTAGTGATCGCAATTGAAACAAGCTTTGGAACACCAGTGATAATCCAGCTCTAAGTGAAATCCTCTACACCTACTACATCGAGATTCATTATTTTGTTGGGGTCCATTACCCTTCCCATGGTTTCATGCCGCTTGGACTTATTGCCAGAGAATCAACCATCTTGAGGCCCACCAGATGTGGACCTCTTTTTCTGTAGTCACTCCCTCTCTTACTACATGTGGTCAACCTCTTGTTCCATAATTTTGGCTATATTGACCATATCTCAATAGAAGACCAATTGTATTGGTCTCACCCTAGTACGGATCCTGAGTCTCAATCCATTCTCAAACCTTCTAGCTTTGATGCTGTCAGTGGCAACCAAGGCTAGAGCAAAACAAGAGAGCTCAGTAATGACCTCATACTAAGCCACTTTCATACTTTCTTGAATCAGCCTTGTAAATTCATTCTCCTTCTCGAATCTAAGACTCTAAAAAAAGTATATATCCATGAACTCTTGATGGAAGATATCCCAGGTGATAAGCCTACCATTCTCCTGTTGTCGTTTGATAGCTTTCCAACATTCAAATACTTTTCCTTGCAACTCGTAAGTAGTAAAGTGAAACTTTTCTTGGTCCGTGCATTTCATGCTAGCAAAGGCCTTCTCCATTTCTTTGAGCCACTTTAGTGACTCAGTAGGATTAGTGGAGCCTTCAAAAGTATGTGGTGCCAACCTCTTAAATTCTCCTATCCCTCATTCTAATCTTGAGGATTGGCTACCTTTGTTTCCCTACTACTACATATTTTGAGCTAATGCAGTTACGGCTTGTATAAGATTTGCCATCTATCCTTCAGTCCCTAAAGGGTTAGCAACTTCTTGATTGACATTGGTGGCATTGGGAACCTCCCTTTGATGAGGAAGGTTTGTTGTTTGGCTTTCATCTTGCTCCGATGATGGACTACGAGCTGTCTTAGAGGTACTAACAGCTCAAGAGGCACCAGCAACTTGTGATGCATTATCAATAGTTTGAGGGGTTTGCTCTACTCGAAAAGCGCTAACTGTTCGTGAGGCACCACAAGTTTGAGGTGTAACCATTCTGATAGGTCCAACGTGTATTGGCTGTAGGAACCCTCCATAATGTTGAATAATTTTCTAGATCTGGTTTGAACTATTTTGACCTATATCATGAAAGAGAATTAGTCCTCTTAATATAATCACGAAGTATTTCATTACTAATGATTAGAATCATTTAATCATAATTCTAATTCTATCCCACTCTCACTAACTAAAACTATAGGGTCAATTAACCTAAGCTCTGATATCACTTAATTTATCATGCCCCAACTTGTTGGTTTGAGTCGGAGGCATGTAGATGACTGCATATCCCTAGGATTTTAATCCATAGGACATGCAAGACTTGCCTTCACATTCATATGAATTCATATCAATCCCGGGCAGTGGTAACAAAAGCAACTCTAATACTTTTATTCAAATAAAAGTAAATGTTTTCATAAGGTAACAAAAGGTAAATCAATATTTATTTCAAAGGTAAATTAAACAGATAGCTTCTAGGATCTTATGCTCTTCACTGCTCCTCAAGCTCTATATATCTTTTAGGATCTAAAAAAAAAAGGATATAAAAGTAAGCTTTACAGGCTCACTAAGTTACCAGAACCTATAATTTAAGTAAGTATTTTATATAAAAAATAAAATTTCAAGTCCATGATCTTTTCATAAAAGATTTCAATGTATATAAAAGCATGCCATATTAATCAATATAGAATTTAAATATGTAATTACTCGAAATAGATTATCTAGATAATCAAGGGTCGATCTTCCACTCTTATTTTTCCAGTCTCTCTAATTTGGCCACGATCAACCCATGGCTAGCTTTGAAAGAGACTAGATCCTAACTACAACATATCATCCATCGGTCATACTTCAATGATCGTCATCTCGAGAAAAAACTAGCTCTAATATCATGCTCTCAATATTATATATCAGGGATCAGCTCCATCTGACTAGACTCAAAAGAAAACTAGCTCTTGACTACAACACACTGTTAGCCAGTAATCACCTCATTGAAGGCCCAGAAGGAGACTAGATCCTAACTCTGTATGATCATAGCCAGACTAAAGAGTGATGGAATCGAGAAGTAATGCAAAAAATAAAATTCATGGGCAAACATATCAATTAAATTCAATCTAACAGATCAAAAGCATTTCCATGTAGAATATATACTATGTTTAATTTAAAAAAGATTTATAGCATTAAAAATAATTAAACAACCAAGGTAGAGGTAACCATTCTTGCACTAGATTCTTATAAAAGTTTACCAGTAGGAATATCAACCAAAACTTAAAATAATCAAATATCCTATTAGGCTTTTAAGCAGAAGACATTCTAATTTATACTACCGAATTTGGTTTAATATCTTGAGGCCTCGATCGACCCTAGAATCTAATAATTATCAAAATAGAGTTCATAAATACCTAAATGCAGAGAAATTTGGTCAGGATCATGCTTCCTCAAGATCTGGATCCATGATTCCACCTGATCAATTTAAAATCTCGATATAAGATTTACTTCATAAATTAAAAAAAAATAATCTAATTAATAAAAATTAGGCTGGGTCTGGGTAAATGAAGAATTGGTTTAGGTTGGATCGGAGTCAGGTTTTGATCCATTACACAAATCAAAGAAGGGAGATTAACAAAGAGAGAGAGAGAGAGAAATGGATTTATAGAATTTATTAATAATTAAATAATTAAGGACATGGAAAGAAAATGGAGGGAAAGAATTTATTAATAATTAAATAATTGAGTGTTTAGATCAATTAGAAATAGAGAGGATCAGCTTCAATCAAGAGAAAATAGTGGAAGGTGAGGGAAGGAGACTCACCGACGATCAATGGATATGGTGGAACTCCGTCGATGGCGGTGGCTTTCCAGCATTTCAAAAGGTATGAAATTAGGCGAAAACAAGGCAAGGGAGAGGAAAAGGGGTGTTTTGGGTGGCCAAGTTTGAGCTAAGGGGGTTCATCGGTTGCCGGAGAAGAGGAAGGGAGGGGGGAGCTCGGTGAAGCTGAGACTAGTGGTGGAGGGGTTTTAAATAGAGATGGCCATGATAGAGATAAGGTCAGCCTATTGCTGGCCATTTGCCAGTTGCACCGGCCTCCAATAGCTGTCGACCGTTAGCACTAGCTTGGGGATCTCGCACCAGCTACTATTTGGTGGCCTTATCACTATTTGACAGGGATCGGGCAGGAGATCAGGATCCTCTGTTTTGACCTTCTTTTTTTCTGCAAAATTTAAATTGAAGTCGGCAATGAGTTTGTTGATTTTAATTCAAAGTGGCCTAGGTGGGCCAGGTTTCATAACAGCACAGCACAATAGAGCCAAACATAATCCTTATTTTGCCTACAAAAGCAAGAAAAAAAGATAGATCATGTAGTTTAAACCTAAAAATCAAGATTTACGGACTCAATACTGGAATCCATGACAGTCAACTGATGGTACAAGTCGATACGGATCCATATCGTACCAGACCAGTGCGAACCGATACAAGCAAAGGAAGCGAATTGAGAGAAGGAAAAGAGAAAAAGAGAGATAAATAGAGAGTTGGGGGAAGAAAGAAAAGGAGGGAGGGAAAGCTATCGGAGAGACCATTGGATGGCTTCCGGCTGGCTGCTGTGGCTATCGGATGGCGCACTCCATGCGTGCAGCACCGTATAGTTTTTTTTAATCAAAATCCAAAAAAGGATGAAGTTAGTAATTGGTTTGCCAGCTTCATTATTTTGATTTTTTTAAAAAAATTCAAAAAATAAAGCCAATAATGAGTTTGCTGGCTTCACTATTCATCAATATTTTTAAAAAAAAATGCGATGAAGGAATGGGACGGTCGCCCTTGTTTTGTGGCTGTAGCTCCATTCGTATGGTTTTCGCTGCCTAATGGCTACGATGGTCATTCGGCAAACTTCGATAGCCCCTCCGCCAACTGCACCTCGTTGCAGTACATTGCTCCCCCCTTCTTTCTCTTTCGCTAGTTTAAAAGCCCTATCAGATAATAGTCGAGCCATGGAGGCTTCCATGGCCCTCCAATGGCTGTAGTGGTCATTGTTGGCCTCCAATGGTATCTTCTCTCTTTTTCTCTCCTCCTCTCTATCTTTCTTCTCTCTTTTTCTCTCCTCCTCTCTATCTTTCTTCCTCTTCCTCCTCTGGTACACCTCTTTCTCCAATCAAACTATCCCGATTCTCCATCAATCTGGCTCGATATGGGATGTACCGATCAGTTCAGGCTGGTATGAAATTTTTTGCTAGAAATTCAAATTAGAATATATGACAAATTGGAACAAGAAGAGGTTTGCCTATGAATCCTTGCCAGTGAAATTTCCGACCACTGATTTACAATCTTGAGACCCCTAAGATAGAGTTGCCATATTAGCTTAAACAATGTTGAATCAAAAAAATAAAAAAACAATGTTGTATCAAATCGACCACACGGTGCCAGAATGGAGTAATAGTGGAGTAGAGCCACAAGCGAGCACCGGCCGGCGTAAGGAGGCGGCAAAGAAGGAGGGTTCCATACTTGGTTATTTGACAGTTCTTGCCCTTCCACGGTGGCTAGCCTTGTCTGGATTTTCTTCAATATTTATTTTCTTGCATGTTAATAAGTCAGTAGGCAGACGTCCATATAACACACAATTTGTTAAAGGGAAAAAAACTGCATTTGATGAGATCTGTTGCATGGATATTTCCAAGCAATCAGATAAGACAGCTTATAACCTCTTTGCATTTCAATAAACCTACTTGCTGACCGCAAATACGGTACCCATATAGAAATTTCTACAAGAGATCTTGAAGACGGTAACGTAAAAGCTTGACTGCCGACTACCAAGAGACGCTAGTCTGAGCCTTACAAATGCTAATCAACCTCATTCCCATGTTAACACAGTGCAAAATCGAATATTTGATCAGCTTAAGAACCTCACGGAGCTAGACTAGTTCAAACAGTCTCTCACCCATGGAGCCAAAGTGGACCTGCTCACCATCCTCCAAGACAATTGGACGCTCCCCTAAAATTCCACCAGAAGATTTACCTCTCCTGCTAAACTGCTGTGGGCTTTGCTGTGAGGGTATCGTGCCATATGGTACAAAACACTACGTCCTCAAGGACATCCCCAAGCTTAGGTCCTCGACCATGGTGGAATGCAACCGGATATGGGGGTGGCTTTGGGGGTACCAGCTCTAAGATCCAATCTGTCTCCAGTCATAGGAAGTCGATCATTGGCTGACCCGTCTAGAACTGCAATTGCAGCAGCCAGGATAATTTCCATCCCTTCACTTCAGACGTGCTCGGGACAACACTGGCCACCCCATCAAGATGCCTGCTGCAGAGATATGGACATGCAATTCAGTACCTCTAGAAGATTTTCTATTTTGCATGCTTCTATGATGATAAAATCTATGAGAAGATGGAATAGGATGCACCTCTGAAACATCACTAAATAAAAGTTTGTGCCCGGTCTCTATTGCTAGATGTTTACTTTTTATCATCTATGAAGAGCAAATTGATCATTTCTATCGCATGTCCATGGATGTTTCCAGACTTCCAAGAACCCAGAATTCATTAGACTTCTACTAATACAGCCCTCATAGAGCCAAAACAAAACACTGGATCAATGTTGAAACACGAAGCACCAACAGAACAGGTGACATTTAACATCAGAAGGATGGACAAAAAGGCACAGAGTTACTTGAGATACGCACTTTGCATCCTAGCTTGAGAAGAATTAGTTTATTCGTGTCTTGTATTCTCCGACTGACCGAAGTACTTCCCAGTGATTGTGATGAGAATGTTCAACATTGCAACCTCATCATCAGGTTCTGATTTTTTGGCCAGGAGGCTCGAGCATATCCGAAGCAGGCTCCTTAGAGAAGCACATGTCTCGGCATCAAGCGGAATATCCACTGCCACACACAGTGCAAACAACCATAGGCAGTCATCTCTAGACAATCTGCTTGCGCTCTCAAGCATGCGAATATAATTCCTCAGTGTTGCAGCTCGTTTGACAGCATCCATGCCACAAATAAGAGACACTGTTGGGATACACTTTGGCTGCTCTGTACTGTCAGACTGTTTGCAGGAGTTGTCACTACTTTTGCTGGCAGATGGTTGGTCAGAAGAATTTTCTAACAATGAAAAAGCCTGAAATATATCAGAAAAAGGAAGTCATAGCATCAGTTCCTATGGAAATTAGGTTAGTCAAGGATCTCAGACAATGGATGCCAACTTTATCTAATTTCAAGATTATAATGTTCATATGTTAAGTGCTGTGCATTTATTTACATGCGGGTGGAACTTTCAGGGCTGTAACATGAAATTCAGCAGTCTGTGTGGTGTATATTCTTTTTGGATGACTAGATGAAAACCATCTTTAGATGTTTAGGAGCACCAGGCATGTTCAGTTAGACCAAGTCATAAATCATGATGGTTTTAAAGTATTTATATAATGGGGAATGCAATTGCCTTATTTTTACGGAGTCACAGAGTTAGTTTAAAGGCTAAGATCGATCCATTTAAAAATGGTCAAGAATTTAAAATAGAATTTAGACTGTCTAAGTCATAGCTACACATGTACGATTGAAGTCCTCACTTAGAGATGGAAGACAGTTTGATATAAACTTCAATTTGTTTTCGCTATAGTTTGATATAAACTTCAATTTGTTTTCACATTTTTCCCTTTTGATTTTGTGCCCCCATTGAAGTTTATGCTTACATTTGGGCTTTTCTAGGCATGGTAATTCAACCCTATGACAGAAAATCGGATCAAACATATATTTCTACTCTTCTTAAGAGGGATAAAAAATCAAATTTCGCTCTTCTATAAATTACAGCATATATTGGTAACATTGGGAAATACAAGAATACAGGATTGTGCTTTCCATTGGGATCTTGATAGATGTAGCATGTGATCAGAAGCTTCGCTTCAAAAACATAAGAACAGATCAAAATGCCTTGGACAACAATACAGCCAGATTCGATAGATGGATGAGTGATATATAGATGCAGTTGAGGGGCTGTTTGGAGTCCTGTAGTTGAAGTGCGCTGCAACTAAAATTGCTGCAACTTAAGTTGCAACAGCTGATTTCAAAGAAGCTACTTTTTTCTGGTTGAAGACTTCGGGAAAAATATGGGCATCTCTGACAGGTATTCTATTGGAACACCTTGTAAGCTGATGCCAAGTCAGAGCACTCCACACAAATGGAGATGAGGGTGTTGTGGATGAAGTTGGCATCAATGCAACCAGTGGCAATGGACTAGACACCCATGGGGAGGGAGTGGGCGGCAATACAAGCCTTGAGGGTGGAGAAAGTGAAGGAGAGGGGTGGCTGGGGAGCTACAGGCAGCACATGGGTGTAGAGGCAGAAGGGATGGGCAGTGGCAGAGGAGGTTGAGTAGAGGAGGGCAATGCTGCAGATGACGATAGTCCAAAGGGGTTGGGGTGGGGGACCTAAGCGAACACAGGGAGCTCGTAGGGGTGGTTGGGATGCAGTGGTCAGCAAGGCAGCGGAGAAAGCAGGCAATGAGGAAGCTGTTGTGGTGAAGTTGGAGGCGGACAAGATGGCCGTGGACCTTCCAAAGGTGGTATGGGTTGGCAGTGACATTGAGGGCAGCAGCCAGAGTAGACTTGAGAATGGGGTGGGGGAGGAGAGGGGAAGGAGAGGAGGAGAGGTGGGAAGAGGTCTGGCGAGGCATGGCTAGGGAGATCCGGCAGGAGGCAAGGTTAAGACAGGACATCAAAGAGACAATGACATAGGGAGAGGTGCTAAGGTTTTGATCGAGATGGAATAGAGAGAAAAATGTTTTACAAAATTCAGATACATGCTCTAGCAGCTACAACTCATCCTGCAATCATTTTGACCATGAGTTGTCCTACCGCAAGATACTCTTGCATTGCAGCTTAACAAGTAACTGAATTTACCGTGCAATTTGAGTTGCAGGAAACCAAACAAGTGGGCTGGCCCACACCTGCAACTTGAGCTATGTGTGGCTCCACTTACAGGACTTCAAAAAGCCCCATAAAGAACTTATGGTTCTTATCAAGGTGGATTCATGGCCAGTTCCTAATAAAGATAACAACAATGAGAATTTTGAAAATGGCAAGCTCAACAAGTGCAAATTCATCACTAATCGCAAGACTAACCAGATGGCAACCTGGAAGCACATCCAACCATTGTTGATATGCCAAGACAGCATGTAGAAGATTGATGCTCCTGGACACCAACTAATGGAAGGTATTTAAGATCAATAACCATGATAAAATACATGTTCTACGAATAGAAAGAACAAGCGTGGCCCTCAAACAGCAGATCTAATAAAAACTCCTTTAGGATACTAAGATTATAATCAATTATGAACAATAGCTATATAAGCTTCTTAGATCATCCAGATCAATGCCTTTTAAGGTATACAAGTTTAACCCATTTAACCTGTTTAACTGGATTCAACCCATTGTAGGTCCGGTTGGATTACTTGTTTAATAAAATAATCAGCTTCGAGACTAAATCTTTCTCATTCAATAAACAGGTTGGGTTTGAGTTGATAGGTTTTGACCTATCCTTTATTTGACCTAACTTGTATCTAGTTCGACCCAACCCTATTGCCTCGGCTAAACATGATAAGCCTTGCCGCTTATTCCTCAGCATTTTACAATGGCAATAGGCAAGCAGTGATGAAGCATACTTCTCTGATAAACAAAAGCAAAGTATTACGTACCTATGGGTTCAATGAATAAAGTCAAGGAGCCATTCAATCGATAAGCATAACCAACAATTCTCTTTAAAGCCACAACAAATTAAAAAGAAATGATGAGTTTAAATTAAACATAGAAGTTCCGTAGAAACATATCCTATATGATTAACTTTTAATTCTCCCTCAATTAACTCATTTTCATGTACTTTAGTGCCAGAAATTTATTTGGTTGTGGGGTTTTGGGGAGGGTTAAATATATACAGACTTATCCCAACATGCAGAGAGGTTATTTCAGTATTTCGAACCCTTGACCTTCAAGTCATAATGGAGCAACCTTATCATTGCACTAAGGCTCATCCTCATACATCTTTCACAAAAAACCTATTTAAGCAGGATTTTCCTTTTTTCTAAGCAATAAGAAACAATGAAGCATGGTAAAAATTTGTCATCCATTTCATACCAAGCATTTTTTATATTCTCTAGCAGTAGCAAACAATAGTTTAGCAATACAAAGTGATGGACAAAATATTTACCTGTCTTATCTCCGAAAAATATGCAAGAAAAGCATCCTCCCAATCCTTCGATGGCAATAAGTGTAGTGGGCACTTGGCTATTTCTGGTATTTTGGGCATATATGGTGTTTGTTCACTTCTAACTTTACTCAAATTGAGCTTAGCTACTTTCACTTTTGGAATTTGAGCAGCTTCCCACCTATCCAGGCAACTTAAATTTTTAGTACATATACGTAATAATAGTTTGCAGTAAGTTTTCTTACTCTATAGATCATAAATCAAGCCAAAATGCTGTCACTCAATAACAATATTCTTTCAGAATATAAAATAATATTTTATTACTTATTACTTTGACAACTAGTGCAATATAAGTGTGAGATAAAAGTGGACTAGGATACACTGAATCTTGATGTGCACACTTTTGATCTTATTGGGGGAAACAATGGGCTTGTGCAGAGATAAATGGGTCAGATAAATCACAAGTTAATATTTGCAAACAAATAAAGCTACTCGATGCTATTTCTATATACCTTGTTTTCTTCTTCTCAAAGAAAGCTTTTTTGCTGAACCAACAGCTGTCTAAATATTATCAAGAGACATTATCTCATAGATCTTTATTTTTTTTCTTTTTAAATATTTAAGACTACTTCAAGGAAGAAGAAAAAACAAAACTGGGAAATCTTGACATTGACCTAAAAGATACTCTTTACTCTTTCATGCAGAGGAAAAAATTAAAGCACAGTTTAAGGCTTAAGCAATCCATTCTTTTCAAACCAATTGTAGCAGAAACCTAATGCTTCCCATAGAAATGGATTTTAGTCTTGCAACAGTGAAGGTACCCCGCACAACTTAACATGTTTTTTGCAATTTGCTACATAAAAGTACATGCCACTTGCATTAAAAGTTGCCATTTTCCCATGGCATAGTTTGTGATTCAAAACTTCAATGATACCTAGTTGAACTTGCCATACAGAGGATGGTCATAAGGGTGGTAACACATTGAAGTTCAAGTGTTCAACTGCATTGACAAACGTACCAGTTCTAAGCCAACCACTATGCACAGCTCAATAACCATGAAGTGGCCCTTAATCAGAATTATAAGCAAACTAGAATTCATAAAGACTGACCTCATTTAGTTAGGACAAGGATATTTAATATGGCACATCATGTAATTATTTTTATTCTATGCAAAATTTGATTGGACTAAATTACTAAATTTGAGGTGGACATCCCACCAAGGAACAATCTATTATCAGCATATGCTGTCAAGTCATTATTCTCTTACATGTCTTCCCTTTAAACCAAAGCACAATTTTAGTATCATTTGGAATTTCAAATCTACGTTTAGGTTTTTCAAACATAGACAAAAAACAATATTATACTAAACTCCTGATTATTCTTTCCATTCTTAAGCTTTCAATTACAAGTCAGCACACACTAGTTGCTTAAATCCCACTACTTCTATTTGTCTGATTATTCTGATTATGTGCATTTGGATACAGGCTGTTGGATTTAAGTGAAGTAAAACCTCCGCAGTGGGACTTTTCCAGTGTTTGGACTGCTGTAAGCTAACCAAATTCCTGTAAGTTAAATTGCATTTGGCCTTTTTACAATTTTTTTTTTTTTAACAGCTATATTGGTCATAAGACAAACTACTGCAACCAGAAAAGGAGAGGCATTGCATTTGGGGCCTTTTTACAATTTTTTTTTTTTTAAACAGCTATATTGGTCATAAGACAAACTACTGCAACCGGAAAAGGCTTAGAGGCATCTTTATGATCGGTTTAAGTCCCAACAACGGCAATGATTGGTGGAGACCATTAATACTGCTTTAATGGTACAACCAAATATAGTTACGGCTCTCATTGACAGACAAACAAAGATGAAATTTTATTTTACAACAACTGCGAATCCACTGAACCAAATACTGGAAATGTAGTTGCAAATACAGCAACTACAACCATATGTAACCCCCACTACATGCATTTCCAAACCATAGGTGTCCATATGCACACTAAGTTCAATAAGTTCTCAATTTAGAAGTGTTCGATATGAAAGTATCTAATGGGAGTAAATTAAATCTCCAAAGCGAATTTCGAATATAAATCTTGGTCATATGTGCTTCAAAGAAGCAAGTTGAGAGTACACATCTCCTTTTTGCAATTTGAGAACTTTGAGGTTGAAAAAATCCTATATTTTATTGGACATGAAACTTCACTGATGGGCATAGGAGGATTCTCAAAAAGACTAAAAAAATCAACTAACGGTACACTAAAGAAAGGATAGATTAAGAAATAAAGATATTAAAGGAATTATAGGAGCTACACAGATTAAGGCAAAGTGATCCGAAATCGATTGAGATGGTACGGACATGTACAATGGAGATCTTAGAAGTTAGGACTCCTATAAGGAGAGGTACTTTAGTTTGTACTGAAGGTTGTAAGAAGAGAGGAAACCCAAAATTAACATGGATGGACGTTGTGATTAAGGATATGGAATATGGATAAACTTGAAATACATTAGAGGTTGCCCTAGTAGGCGAAAAAGGATCCATAAAGCCAACCACAAATAGTTGGGAAAAGGCTAGACAACTATGAAGCCTAAGGTCTAATATAACATATCATATATTAAGCTCAATTAATCTACAAGCTAATATATGAATTTACTGAACAATTTAGGACCAAGCAGATAGATAGGTACTAACAGTACTTCTTTGTATATCAGAAGATGACATCTGGAGGTCTGAAGGAAGCATAATGTGGCATTGAGGGTGTAGCTAATAATTAATCAACATAGAACATATGTAAGCAGATAGATAGGTACTAACAGTACTTCTTTGTATATCAGAAGATGACATCTGGAGGTCTGAAGGAAGAATAATGTGGCATTGAGGGTGTAGCTAATAATTAATCAACATAAAACATATGTACAAGAGAGCTCAGGTTCATGTTGAAGAGTCTAAAAGAAAAAGCAGAGGACTCTCAAGACCTAGATGGAACCACCTGAAAAAGTGAAGAAGGATTAGGTGACAGGTGACACCATCTTTAATGGGCTATATTTATGCAGGTAGATATGTTCTTTACTTTTTATTTCTTTTCTTCTCCCCTTCTGTTACATTATATGTAATATGTCTGAGAGCATACATCAATCAAAAGATACAGGAGAAGCAAGCATTTTGCACCTAAAAAACACTGGAATTAGCTTAGATAGGGGATATAAAAATAAAAAAGGAAACCACAGATGTTTGGAAGGCTTTCTAAATTACAAGAAAGAAGTGACAGCTTTCACTGAAACAGTAGGTACCAGAATAAATCTATTTTGCCCATGAAAAGATGCAAAAGGGAATAAAGGCAAATGCTACCCACATAAAACTGCTAACCATCTGATATAAATGCCACTGGAAGTAAATAAAGGGATACAGTAGGCTACCTGACACGTCTTAGATACTCCAAACCATCTAGTGGGGGACCAGAGTCAAAATCAGGTTCTCCTTCAACTGAAAAGGCAGGTCTTTGAATGCTTTCGTACTCATCACTGCTGCTGTCATCTTCATCAATTATATTTTCATATTCATCACATAGGTCTTCTACAATTGTGCAATTCTCACCACCAACATAAGTGTTGCTGCAGGCAAGATCCACGCTATCAGGCAAATCTGAACCTTTTTCAGTGTTTACTGCCAACAATTCTCCTGTAACATGCAGGAAAGCACGGACTATGTTATATTTTTCTAATACGACTGGGAAAGCTGATTCCAAAGATGTTTTTGTTTTGCATAAAAATTATTTGCAGCAAGATTTTATTGAATTTCGCTATGTATGGCCATGCATCTATTTCTCGAGAAGTGGAGTCGTTGAAATTTTGACTGTTGGATGGATGATAATAACCTTTTGTTCAAAGTTCTACCAGGGTTGGTTGGATGGACTATGGACAATCATATATCATGATAACACAAAAAGGTGTTCGCTTGCATGTTGATTTGACAAACGACATGCATCATGTCCAAAACATAATTATTCTATCACTTGCCACATAAGCTATTATCTCCCTGCACATCAAAACCCTGTGGTCTATAATGAGTATAATGCCAAAACAAATTTTGTTCTTTGCTTTTAGCCATCCTCCAAGGCATATAAACTTGCAGCTGTTTCCTGCTTTCATTGCAGCCATTTCACCCGTGGACAATAATAACAAAAGCCATCAAATCGACTTGATAGGACATGAGCACCAAATAGAAGGAATAACATCAGACTCATCACGGGAGGGCAAGACAGCAATTTCCTTAAATGTAAATATTATTTTATTTCTGAACACTTTTCTTTTGATTCTATCAGTTGTTCTAAAGTTTAATCTAGCATGACATTCTTCCAAAGATAGCTCTTAACAATATTCCAATACCTATGGTAAAAAACAAAAGGAAAAAAGAATTATGGCATCTCCATTTAGAGACTTTGTGCTTCAATCATGAAAACCACCCCATTAGCCTCCATCCTGAACTCAATCAGCTCTTTGCTCGAGTCTCTCCTAATAAACTAAAAAGAAACCTTTTCTGGTGTAGGAGGATTCTCATTACTCATTAAAGAGGGTCTGGTATAGATGTACAAACTTTCCTGAAACATCCTCAAATACCCCATCCACTTTCCACTTTTAGCCTTATATATTCTCCTTCAGCCATTAGCCATCTATATGAAATACACATTATTCAAATTTTTGGTCCTAAGATACAATAAAAATATTCTAGAATATTCTAGATATCCAATCCATATTATTAATAACCAAACCAAAGTATTCTTACTTCTCCACTATTCTTATCAAACCCACCATAAAATTATAAACCAAGAAAAAGTAAGTGGACCTAACTGGTCGGGTTCTCTTACAGTTATCTCTTAGGGAGTTAGTTGTTCCTACAAATGATACAAATACCACTGAACAATTTCAATGAAATCTTTCAATTTCTTATTTTACTATGTTAAACTCTACGTATTCCTCTATCTGTATAGTACATTCAATTTCTGTTATTTGTATTACTAGCTACTCTAGGAGGAATGTTAACCATCTTTGTTCTGCATTTATGTATTTCAAACCACCCCAGACCTGTCCTTCCAAGGTATAACCATCTTTGTTCTGCATTTATGGATTTCAAACCACCCAAGACCTTTCCTTCCAAGATAATTCCTCTCTCTTTGATTTATCCCTACAAAATAAGAAGACACATTTTGAGGTTTAGAATAATTCTCCTACTTTTCTTGCAAGAGAATCAAATATTGATCTACAAGCTTCCACCAAACTCTTCCTTGCCTCAAACACTTTACCACCTCTAACACCCTCACTGTAATCTTTCTCGTTCAGCCATTAGCCAACCTACCAGAAAGCCTTTTGAACCTTTTGACCACGTTATCCCAGACCTTTCCCTCCAAGCCATTTCCTCTCTCTTAAATTACTCTTTAATTCTTGTTGCACCCACTTCTTAACTCCCTTACACTCTTTAGAAAGAATCCATATTCTTCATATGAATTCATTGTATCTCATCTGCCAATTTTAACCTTTTTAAATTTCCTCAGTCTCCAAAACAACATCCATGTTAGTTTTCCTTACAAAGCTAGGATGCACGTGTTGCTTCCATTGCCCAACTCCATTCTGCACCACTTTATATTCTTAGCATCAAGTTCAAAATGATCCCTCAAATTCTGTTGAGCCTAAAAGATCTCGGCCTGGAACCATCCCCAACTAAGTCCAAAAAAAAAAAAGCCATTTGAACAAGAAATGGTCTCAAAGACTAAAATGACAAATAAAAGGGTATCAAGTCTCCCAAACACTGCAAAACAGAATTCCATGTGCCAAGCTAATTTGGCATATCAATGAGAAATGGTTTCAAAGTAAATTGACTAATAAAATGGTGACAAGTCCCCCAAAAACTACAATGAAGAACTCTATGCTTCCTTCTCAACAAGCAATATTCTAATAAATGCTCTGAGAAACTTTGTCAGAAACAAAAAGTCAACAACTTAGTTCCAACGTTTATAAAGAGTTACAATCTTATAACACAAGGATTCCTCTAATTGAATTTACAGCCAACCTGGAGCAATAAGCAATAATTCAACACATATACTTTTTTTTTTTTTTTTTTTTTTTTTTTTTGATTTACACTTTCCTATGCAAAAATAAATGTTAACCAAAAAATCGAGTTAAGGTGTCCTCAACCAACTACAATTCTCAAAAGTTCTCATTAATTTTCACCATTTTACATATTCCAATATATCAACTTAATTAAAAATAATAATAATAATAATAATTTTAAAAAAACTAAGAGCTAAGTCTATGTGTTAATTATGAACCAACATGTTAACCTCTGAAGCTAGAAAAGGGGATAGAAACCAAATAATGAACAAGATATTGTGGAGATTGGATGGAATGATAGAGTCAATGTTATTCAAGGTTTGAAGTGGCATAGAAAATGGGAGCATGCTTTCGAAGTGGGTCCAACATTATAATTAAGCAATCTATGCTCCTAAAATTTTGACTTACTAGACATATCAGATACTTGTGCAATAATGATCTGTTAAAATTCAGCACTAATAAATATAGATGGCAGACCTATGGGCATCTAGCCCCTAGGGGGCAAGAAGCATCCTATATAGGATTCATATGTGCTAAATAAACCCATTTTGCTCCCCATCTGAGATGTGTCTAAGCTTTCTAATGCTCTCTTCACTAGCCATTGCTACCCATGACACATCCAATCACTAGCTTAGTGAGGTTCCTAGATTTTCCAGTTTGACTTGTCAAGTAAAAGAATACTTTGCTTAAAAGTTCTCAGGCTTATGAATTTGTACAATGATTACAATTTACCTCTCCTGCACTTCATACAAATCTCGTTCTAACTATTTATCGTGTTGCCATAATCTAATCATGGATGAATTCTTAGAGATGACATGATGCAAGGCTTTCAGAATTCCCAAACCTTTTGACAGAAGAATGTTAAAGAAAAAGAGGCAATAACTTTGCATACAATTAGAAACTGAAAGAAAGCAGTTCTCTGGCAGCAAAAATGTAGGTGAGTTCAAGAAATAATAAGATAACTAATGGAGGCACCATTTAGTTTGCAATAGTTAACAGAGAGTTTTTATTTTAGAGAAGATTGGGATGTCGCTCACACGGTGTTATTGGATATGTGAGGACTCGGGCAAGCATGTGATTAGCCTCACATTGGGTGTGCAATGGGGCAGTCTTGGGTACATAAGTAGGGCCAAGGACCCTATCTATAATCTTCTAGGTAGCCCTTTTCCAGTAAGGTCCTGGGTCGCTATAAATGTTAGCAGCGCCGATTCAGCCCATGATCCACATGTGGCTATGGGACATTGTTAAAATGGGCCTTCCTAAAACTGACCAAAAGCCAGTTGTGGTGTTTATGAATGGATCCTTCTTCTGACAAGGATGCTAGAGACAATTTTGTGAGGACCTGCACAGGGAAAAGAATTATTCAGGGCATATATATTCATGAATTTCTACATCATAACCACAGATGGGTCTGATTATTGCAAGTCATAACTTGCAATTTTTTTTACCAAACTCTAAACTTAGATGTGTGATAAATTTGATAAATGTCGAGGTGCTCCATTTCAAAGTTCTGAAAATTATATTAGAAGATAAACTTCTCTGAATTCCTGTTAGCCATTTCTCTTGAATGCCTAAGATCCATATAGTTTGATTGTTAAACTGAAAAACACGAACACATTTGAGTTCAAATAACAATAGATTATTTTCTATTTAAACAAATTTAAACCAAATAAGATAAACTTCTCTGAATTCCTGCCAGCCATTTCTCTTGAATGCCTAAGATCCATATATTTTCATTGTTAAACTGAAAAACAAGAAAACATTCGAGCTCAAGTAACAATGAATTATTTTCTATTTAAACCAAATTGTTAAATACTAATAAGTCGAGAAAAGAACCAAAAGATTCAATCCTTGTGGAGAAATTTCAAGAAAAACGATCATACCCATGATCAGGGGCGTCTCATTTTCCTTTTTCTTTCCTCCATGTTTCTTCTTCTTCTGAGGATTCGACGCCCAAAGCCCATCATACTCTTGCGCAACAACAGAACCAAGCTTCTGATACACCTCCTTCCACTTCTGCCGCTGCTCTCCAGTCCCCACAAACCTCAGCGCCTCAATCTCGCTCCTCGAATACCTCCTCACCAATCCCTTCTCCTTGTTTCCACAAACCGATCCAGAATTCACACCCCTCGATCCTACTTCCACGTCCTTCTCCTCAATCTCCAAATCCGTGCTCATCCTTTTCGCCTCCAACCCCTCACCACCATTCCCTGCAGGTTCTGGCGGACGTTCCTGGGGCTCCAGAGCTACGTTTCTCGCCTCTTCTTCTCCATTCTCTCCAGCGTCTAGGCCAGAGCTCCGACGGTCCTCAGGGGAATCCACCGAGTCTACGAGGTCCCTTGGGTCGTAATCCATCGTCAGTTCGGCGTTTCTGGCGCCGGAGACGGGGCAGAGCTCCGTAACCGGTAGGGCTTCTTCGATCGAAGCGGAGGCCCCCTCCTCGGCGACGACGATATCTTGGGCCATGAGCATCCGAAATTTCCGAATAAGAGGGAGGGTTTAGAGTTTAAACCCTATCAAGAGGAGCGCTCCGTAGAAGCTTCTTTACAACCGAAAAAAAAAAAAAAATCATGGAAATTAGTCTTGATTAATTAAAAATCATTCATTTCATTCTGAAATTTTAATTTAATACCATCAGACCATTCAACTTTTAGTTTAGTTCAATTTAGATCCTAATTATAAATTTAATTTAACTGTTATAACAAAATTATCACACGGCGTCGTATGATATGGTTATATGGCCGAAGGAGATGATGTTTATGATGATCTGACAATTTCATCGTGACAGTCGGATGAAATTTATCGCTAGAATCTAAATTAAATTAATTCTAAAATTAAATAATTTAATTATATTAAATTAGAATGAAATTAAAAATTTAAAAATAATTTATTTTTTTTCACTCATTAAGTTAAAAAAATAATATTTAAAAAATATTAAAGATCAAGTTTGCATGATAATCCTCTCATAATTTAGTCTAATTCTCCATCGGATATGTGTATGCTAAAAAATATGGGTGAAAATAGATCAGATCTGATCAGATTTTGGCTAAAATAGATTAGTTCTGTATCATAAAATACTAATTTGAGTCTGATCTATTGAATTGGTTCAGACTTTAAACGAGGCTTGGCCTGTCCTATCTTATTAAATAAAAAAATTTGACATAGCCTAAAAATTTATTTACAAATTTATAAATATTAAAATTTTTAAATAGATTAATAAATTTAGACTTTTCAGATCTTGACATAAATCCAAAGATCTATAGGCACTCTTATACAGACTGATATGTAGGCTTCCATATCAGACTTTAAAATTTTAAATATAACTTATTTATTTAAATAAATTTATTTTTAAATTTATATTTAATTTATTTAGATAAATAAGTTAGATCAGAACATGGTGATAGTCGACCAAGTTGCACTGATCTATTTACATCCCTATTAAAAAGTATATATTGTATTGTCTTGTAGTATATGGTACATAAGAAATTGGAAGGGCAGGACAGCAGTGTACCAATTATGGTTTTGGAAGTTCCATCGTGGAATCAGTACACCTACTCAAGGGTTATCGTATCGGTCTCAATAGTTCACCATCATCTCACCTTTCCGGGCTCCATTTCATATTTTCCCAGCATAATTTCACGAGTTTAGACAAACCAAGCACCCTAGCAGCAACATCGGAACCCAAAGTTGCGAAGCCCCATTAAGGAACTTGTTGGTGCAGAAATCCATCGCCGTCGGAGGTCGCCGCAATCGAGGCCGCTGGGCGCCGTCGGGGACCTGCAAAACGAAGTCCCGTCCGGAACCGATGGGGTGGTGGCTCCGGCAGGACCCTCCGACGGTCAAGTTAGCTTCCGGCCAACAGTAATGGAGTGCTCGGAATGAGTTCCGGAGTTTAGAGGTGAGGAGGAGAGCTTAGAGAGTCGAGAGTTCAGAGAGCTTGGCCTTAGCGTGTCGGGAGGGTCCTTTATATAGTGGAGCTTGATGGTGACAACTGCAGCCGCGTGCTGGCGGGCCGCTCGAGGTTCGGCGGAGTCAGTCCCACTGGTGCCGTGTGCGGCGGATTGAGGGTGACAGCCATCGCCGCCTGGCAGTGGGTCGCTATCGCCCGCGGCGGACTGACTGATGGATGAAGGGTTGAAGGCCTTCGTCGTGTGCCCATTTCGGAGGAGTTCGGGCTCCCGAAGAGGAAGATAGGAGGGAAGTTCGGCTCCCATAGGCGTCTGGCAAGAGGTATGCGGCTAAGGCTCGTCCGCAGAAGAGTTCGGGTGCTGAGAAGCCGAAGCTCGGCCGTCTGGGGTTCGGCCGGCTGTTGGGCTTGGGCTGAGGCTTGGACACTTGAGAGTTCGGTAGGAGCTCGGTCGGCCGAAGTTTGATGAGGGCGACCGCTGAGGAGTTCGGCCCAGTGACGACTGCTGAGGAGTTCGGGCTCCTAAGTGACGACTGCTGAGGAGTTCGGCCGCTGAGACGACTTCATCGAAACTCGGCCGCTTGGAGTCGGCCCGAAGGAGTTCGGCCGCTGAGAGGACTTCATTGAAGCTCGGCCGCTTGGAGTCGGCCCGAAGGAAGTTCGGCTGGCGGTGGGAGTTCGGCCCGGAGCCTGGCGCTGGGGAGTTCGGCAGCTAGGTAGTTCGGCCGTGATAGGGGCTCGGCCTGGCGCCTGGCGCTATAGCTCTTCAGCGGCTACTAGTTACATTGGGCTGAGCGTCGGGCCGGGCTTCGGCAGGAGCGGGATTTATCCCCAACAGTAGCCCCCCCCACTCCCGAGTTCAAAAATTGAGGGAAGGGAGTACCAAAACAGGCGACTGCCGAAGTCTTCTTCCAGGCTCCGCATTTGTTGCAGCTGAAGCTCGGGGGAGACCTCATCTCCAGTCGATGTTTGGAGTTGAAATGGAACTCGTTTCCAGCTAAAGTCGATGAAGCTGATGTTGAAGCCGAAGTAAATCTCGCCTCCTTCGGTCGAGGTCGGATTCGAGCTCCTCGGGGGCGACATTATCCTCATCAGTTGAAGTTGACTCGAGGGAGACCTCCTATCTTGCAGCCGAGGTTGAAGTGCGCGCTCGGGGGAGATCTTATCTCCTACGGCCGAGCTTCCCTTCGGGGGAGATCTTATCTCCTGCAGCCGAAGTGAAGTGCGCGCTCGGGGGAGATCTTATCTCCTGTAGCCGAGGTTGAAGTGCGCGCTCGGGGGAGATCTTATCTCCTGCGGCCGAGGTTGGTGCTCGTGTTTGTCAACGGTCGCTCGGGAGAGATCTTATCTCTAGCCGAGGTTGTCAACGGTCGCTCGGGAGAGATCTTATCTCTAGCCGAGGTTGGTGCTCGTGTTAGGACGAGGTTCTCCTCCTGTTCCTAACCGAGGTTGTTTCGGTCGCTCGGGAGAGATCTTATCTCTAGCCGAGGTTGTCAACGGTCGCTCGGGAGAGATCTTATCTCTAGCCGAGGTTGGTGCTCGTGTTAGGACGAGGTTCTCCTCCTGTTCCTAACCGAGGTTGTTTCGGTCGAGGTTTGAAGTGCGCGCTTCGGGAGATCTTACTCTCGACGGCGAGCTTCCTCGGGGGAGATCTTATCTCTGCAGCCGAAGTGAAGTGCGCGCTCGGGGGAGATCTTATCTCCTTAAGGAGCTCCCCTCGGGGGAGATCTTATCTCCTGCGGCCGAGGTTGGTGCTCGTGTTAGACGAGGTTTCCCTCTGTTCCTAACCGAGGTTGTTTCGGTCGTTCGGAGAGAATCTATCTCTAGCCGAGGTTGTCAACGGTCGCTCGGAGAAGATCTTATCTCTAGCCGAGGTTTGGTGCTCGTGTTAGGACGAGGTTCTCCTCTCTGTCCCTAACCGAGTTGTTTCGGTCGCTCGGGAGAGATCTTATCTCTAGCCGAGGTTGTCAACGGTCGCTCGGGAGAGATCTTATCTTCTAGCCGAGGTTTGGTGCTCATGTTAGGACGAGGTTCTCCTCCCTGTTCCTAATCGATGGTTGTTTCGGTCGCTCGGGAAGATCGTTATTTAGCCGAGGTTTCAACGGTCCGCTCGGGAGAGATCTTATCTCTAGCGAGGTTGAAGTGCGCGCTCGGGGGAGATCGTTATCTCCTACGGCCGAGCTTCCCTCGGGGGAGATCTTAATCTCCTGTCAGCCGAGCTTCCCTCGGGGGAGATCTTATCTCCTGCGGCCGAAGTGCGCGCTCGGGGGAGATCTTATCTCCTATTGCTCGCGTTTAGGACGGAGTTCTCCTCCAGTTCCTAACCGAGGTTGGCCGTTTTTTTTTCCTGGGTTCAACTTACCCCATGGTTTTCGCACCCCAGAAATAATATTATCGAAAGAAAGAAATTTTATTGAAAGGAAGTCTAACTAAGTTAGCCATCCCCCAATTCTGTTATTTCAAGATCGTTTGATTAACGTTGTTCCTTCCGCATTTCTTCGGCAAATAAGATTCCGGGGTGGACGTACCACACTCATGCTGAACTCTTAATTGGTGCAGGCTCTTGTTCTGGGAGAACACGAATCGTTCGTGATGCACGAGATCTTCCCCAAGGGGCAATGGTGAACGACGCCGTTAAGGTGGGCCGACTTTTGCAATGTCTCTGGCTACGGCAGCGCCCTTAGCCGTATCTTTTTTTCTGCGGCCGCTTCTGCTTTTGTCTTTTTCAGAGCCGGTACCGGGAGGAATTTACCCAGCCGACCCGTTCCTGACGGAGCTCCTCAACTTCGTCCCGGAGCTGGATGGCATCCACTCCCGTGTCGTGGCCGTGGTCGTGATGGTAGAGGCAGTACTCTTTATTTTCGATCGCGCCTTGTTTGGGGGAGATCGTAATCCTTGCCGGTCTTGGGCAAGCTGGTGTTTTACTTGCGGTGAGAACATCCTGGGTTCGAGAGCGTTGAGGGGGCATAAGCGCGGAACCCTTCGGGAGGAGGGACTCCTTCGCGTCCTCTTTATCAGGGCGAGTTTCGAGAGTTTCGGGCCGCCTGCTTTCCCGTAGGGGGTCTGCGAGTGCAGCCGAGGCTTCACCCAGCTCTTGCCTCGTGCCGGCGGTCGGTCCTTCTGACGCTCTCTCATGCTTTCAATTTGAAGGCTTTCGCACGGGCATATCTCTCGGCTCGAGCCAGCAGGTCGGCGTAAGTCCCTGGGATACCTTTTTTCCAGAGAGAACAGCACGTTATGTTTCTGAGGCCGCCCTTTAAAGTGCGGCCATCGCGACCCAGACTGGTCCAGTCTGAACTTCCAATCGTGCGGCGTTGAATCCGAGTGACGTAAGTCACGGATGGACTTCTTCCTCTTGCTTCTGCTTGACCGCCTCATCAGGGAATCTGCAACCTCGGCTTCGGTCGTCGGTCGCTGATGAAGTGGGCCGAGAACCGGACCTCGTCATACTGTGAAGCGAAATCGCTTCGGCTTCAACCGCACGTAACCAGTGTTCGCTCGCTGCTCCTTTAACCGGCTAGCACGCGAAAGGCTCGGCACAGCACGGCATCCTGAACCGCGCGCAGAGCCATCCTGGCCGTAGTGCGAGAAGGCCCCCAGGTGATCAACCGGATCAGAAGTTCCATCGTAGCTTTCCAGTTGAGGGAGCTCGAAGGTCGGTGGAACAGGTTCTTGCATGATTTTCTGCGAGAAAGGAGGGTCTGCACAAACGTCATCACCACGCGAGGGGGGACGAAGTTCTTCAATTCGCCGGTTCATTTCCAAGAGCCTTTGGCCCAGCAGGTCCTCACGGTCTCTGATCTCCAAGGCTTTCTGGTGAGATGGGCGCGAGGCTTCACCCTTGGTCGATCCATGATCCGAACAAGGGCTCTCCCTCCTCCGCCTCTCCAATCCGGGTATCGGAGGTCGGGCTGCCCAGGCCGGTCGCTCTTGGACTGGATCATCCGACTTCGGAGAGTCCCGCGCCGGTCGGGCTGGCACTGGGACTTGTTGGTGCAGCACCGCCTGCACCGCCTCCGTGAGACCGCGAACGTGCTGGATGAGCTGGTTGAACTGCTCCGTATCCACTGCGGCTATAGACGGGGGCTGAGTCACCGGGGCCGGAGCAGGGACAGACGGACTCGGAGGGGATCGAGCCGCGGAAGCCGTCGAGCGCCGCGTCGAAGCCCTTCTGGGGGGCATTTCCTCTTTCCAGAGAAGGAATTCTGAAGAGGGAGAAGAGAGATCCGGAGCAGGGGCGGAAAATCGTCGCCGAGCACTCCTTTAAGAACAAGGGAACCTCGAAGGTTCAGGCCCTCCTTCTAGCGCCAATCTGTTGGTGCAGAAATCCGTCGCCGCCGGAGGTCGCCGCAATCGAGGCCGCTGGGCGCCGCCGGGGACCTGCAAAACGAAGTCCCGTCCGGAACCGGTGGGGTGGTGGCTCCGGCAGGACCCTCCGACGGTCAAGTTAGTTTCCGACCAACAGTAATGGAGTGCTCGGAATGAGTTCCGGAGCTTAGAGATGAGGAGGAGAGCTTAGAGAGTCGAGAGTTCAGAGAGCTTAGCCTTAGCGTGTCGGGAGGGTCCTTTATATAGTGGAGCTTGATGGTGACAACTGCAGCCGCGTGCTGGCGGGCCGCTCGAGGTTCGGCGGAGTCAGTCCCACTGGTGCCGTGTGCGGCGGATTGAGGGTGACAGCCATCGCCGCCTGGCAGTGGGTCGCTATCGCCCGCGGCGGACTGACTGATGGATGGCTGAAGGGTTGAAGGCCTTCGTCGTGTGCCCATTTCGGAGGAGTTCGGGCTCCCGAAGAGGAAGATAGGAGGGAGTTCGGCTCCCATAGGCGTCTGGCAAGAGGTATGCGGCTAAGGCTCGTCCGCAGAAGAGTTCGGTGCTGAGAAGCCGAAGCTCGGCCGTCTGGGGTTCGGCCGGCTGTTGGGCTTGGGCTGAGGCTTGGACACTTGAGAGTTCGGTAGGAGCTCGGTCGGCCGAAGTTTGATGAGGGCGACCGCTGAGGAGTTCGGCCCAGTGACGACTGCTGAGGAGTTCGGCCGCTGAGAGGACTTCATTGAAGCTCGGCCGCTTGGAGTCGGCCCTGAAGGAGTTCGGCCGCTGAGAGGACTTCATTGAAGCTCGGCCGCTTGGAGTCGGCCCGAAGGAGTTCGGCCGCTGAGAGGACTTCATTGAAGCTCGGCCGCTTGGAGTCGGCCCGAAGGAAGTTCGGCTGGCGGTGGGAGTTCGGCCCGGAGCCTGGCGCTGGGGAGTTCGGCAGCTAGGTAGTTCGGCCGTGATAGGGGCTCGGCCTGGCGCCTGGCGCTATAGCTCTTCAGCGGCTACTAGTTACATTGGGCTGAGCGTCGGGCCGGGCTTCGGCAGGAGCAGGATTTATCCCCAACAGAACTCATGCAAATTTTGAAGCTGCTAAAACATGCTTGATATCTGCACAACACATGAATTTACATGCATATAATATATGGGATATGTATCTAACTTTATCACGCAAATTTGGAAGTAATGCAATAACAATCCAAGATCTCATCCAAAAAAATTAGTTGAAATATATTTTTTTTAATTTTTTAATCTTATTAGGAGTAAAATTATTCTTATAGGCTCCAAATTTAGGATGCTTTAAATTTTGTATGATAGCCTAGCAATAGAATTTATAAAACACCCATCATCGACCCCACGCCAGAATCTGACCTATTATCGACTTCCTGCATCCGGAACAACAGTCAATTCTCAAATTATTACTTGCCAACGATCAGAAATGGTCATTAATGATCTATCATCAAATTTAACTAACCCATCATTAGTTATTAGCCTTCGCTACTAACCATTGGTACTTCAACCACCAATACCATCAAACAGCTGCCATCCTCCATCGCTCTTTCTTTGGTGTCCAATCTATCCTTGGTTATCTATCCTCTGAATATCGACACCCATCATGATCCTTGTATCATTGTTTGTCTAAATCGAACCCTCTTCAGTGTTTTCCGACCTCTTCTTAGTGAATTACATCCTGCAAGCCTAAGAATCGATCTCTTATTCCTTTCCAATTAATTGTCGACCCATCTTTGAATGAATCTCGACTTGCCTTCGGCTTTTACCGACCCTACCTCGGCTTTATACTCCAACCAGCATTCTTAGCGGATTCAAAGTTCTCTTTTAAAATCAAGTGATGATTTTATCTAGCTGACCATGATATAGATAAGACAATGACAATTGCCCAATCCCATAAATGCCCCCAATCCCATAAATGCCGGCCACGAATGTCGTGTGTTGCACCCAATTCGATTGAAACCACCCACAGATTACTCCCCACGTACGACTCCGATCCCTGTAGACCCTCAGGTATGATGTTCTTACTCTCGCATGCTCCATTTCTATTTCAGAGTTTTGACGTATGATGTTCTTACTCTCGCATGCTTCATTTTTATTTCAAAATTTTGACTTGAGCGTCGAAGGGTTCCTACCGAAGTCAGAATTCTGTAGTTATTAAAAAACTTCTTACGAGACCAAATATAACCTCACATATTTCTTCTATTTGAGTCTTGGTATCCTTGCTAGATCAAAGATCCAAATCTATACATCTATTCATAAGTATCATGATTGGTTCATGATCAACCCTAATGAACCTACATTATAGTTATGAACTGGACTAGTTTTCATACCATTTGTAATGACCGGAATCTCACTCAAAAAAACTAGTCTGTTATTTAGATTTTTTAGTTTTATATAAATATTCTCTAAGATTTTTTTTAATAAATAATTAATGTGAAATTAAATATACAGATATATGTAGCCAGATATATATACTAATCATAGATATATATATGTACTCAGGTACATATACTAATGTACCGACATATGATGGTTATCTATGAACCGCAAACCTACGAACTCCACTCCGACTTCTACGAAAACCGGTAGGAGATCACCGAGCAAGAGTGCTTTAGGGAAACCGTGGAAGCAAATCCAGCGGGTCTAAGCCTAAGAAGGTGGAGGAGAATTATATTGATGGTCATTGCTTTTGTGGGTAAAATCCACATACATGTGTTCCAAATTTTTGAGAGAATCGCACCGAAACAAATTTTCATCGGCGAAAAGAATCTCAGCTATCATGACACCCATTGTCATTTCGTTGTCACACGAGACAGCCAATTGAGAATACCACTTGGTAGCATATACATATACGGTAAAAGTCTTTTGAACAAACATCTGCCATCAGCCTGATTCAAAGCTTCCCAAAGGCACAAGCAAAAGAAAGCATGTCATTTATCAAATATGGCATGAAAGAAGTCACAATTGTGAAGATTAAACTCAAGAACCCAATGAATAGAAGGGGGCAAAAAAAAAAAACCAATTACTGAAGTTTTGGAAAGGTTGGTTCATGTCATAATCTTAGAAGCAGAGGCAGTAGCTGTTGATTCCTTCCTCACTAGTCCTTGAAGTGCATTCACCACAAAAGTCATGGTTGGCCTGAACTCAGCTTCATACTGCACGCATAGAGCTGCAACTGCTGCAAACTGCAGAGACCAAATTATCTTTCAGCATTAGAGCGTAGAATTATGTGTACATATCCGCCAATTGGATGAGCATTCTTACAATATGAGCACAATAAGTGTTTGTGCTTCTGTGAGAGAGAGAGAGAGAGAGAGGGAGACCTTAGCAACTGCTCTCTCTGGATACTCCTTTAGCCGTGGATCAACACACTGTCTAACCTTATCCTCGCTCAACTTTGGAGTCGCCTAAATTGAGGAAAACACAGACGCAACATAAAAAATTATTTTGTCAGCATCAAATGCTAAATGCTATGTGCCATCTGAGTCATCAAATGCAATGTGATCAATAAAGTATGTGATATTGTCCATTCATCCATTTGACTTTAAGGCTATCAAGAAAAGCTTTTCCCGATGATTTCCATTATTGGAAGGATGAGTAAGGAATTGCCAAATCTATATATATATATATATAAACAGAATCAGAAAACTTTGTTTATTAGAAGGTATTTTGACTACTTTAGCTGAATGAAAGCAAGATTTGACCAATGACTGGAACTTGGAGCATTTGGAATTTGTTCTTCTTCATAATGTGTTGGCACGTTGCTGTCAACCAGGAGGAGAATATGAAATTGTGGATGGGAATGTGTAATCTATCTTGCATGCCAAACTAGAATTTGTGAGACCATTAAACCAACACACAACACACACACATACACTTTAAAATCGTTGTGGATTGGCGTAACTCAATATTTAAGTTTGATTAACGTCACTGGTGATTTTAGATGAAGAGATAGTTATATATTTCAACAATGGAATGACTATAATGATTAAAAATGAAATGATAATTTTAGAGTTAATCAAAATGGGAACCCCCTGATAACTTTCAGTGTGTAGGAAGTTTGCCTCCTTTATGTTTATGCAAAGAACCACAGGGGCAGCAAGAAATTTTAAAGTGAAAAGCATTTCATTTGAGAGAATAAGAAGTGAGATAAGTACTAGTTCTTGCAATTAATTCTTTGAGAAAATATGAGAGATTTTTTCTCTTCTTCCTAGAGGATAACTGTTTGCTTACATTTATTGGAGACTACATAGGAACATTAATAACAATATAGACCTTGGTCTAATCACCTAGCAAACAAGTCAGCAGTTACGCTGTCTCGCACTCCTCTGCTTCAGATTCAGAAATTCAGTTATGCAGATGTATGATGCAAGTCTTTTAATTACGTATTTTAGAATTAAGCTAATCAAATAAGTAAAAATAGCTATCAAAGAAAAAGCTCACCCAAGTAACCAGACTCTTCTCTCCTCGAGGCATTGCGCAATCCACCGGTTTCCTTCCGGTTAGAAGCTCCAAAAGAACAACACCAAAGCTATATACATCACTTTTCTGTGTCAGCTGACCAGTCATAGCATACCTACATCAGAGTGACAAACCATGACTATCTTCAATTTCATGCTGCTAAACCTTAGGAAAAATGTGTCCATTTTTTATGAATGACATAGCACTGAAAGAAACATTTGTCTAAGTAGGCTCATGAAAGCTTTGTTAGTTGATAGACAATAGTTTTGATATTAAAACAAAATAGAAAACAAAAAGTTTGAAGTAGACATAGAAGGACCAAAAGTAGCATAGTTTTCACTATATTAGTTGAAGATCCTTGAAGTTCTTTTGCTCTTTTATCTTAGCTAAGCCATCCAAGCATCCACAATGACCATGGATGATCAACTGCAATGACAAATTCAGAAAATCTTCTGAAGATTGATATATTGTGCCAAAATTTATTATTCCCAAGTGCCAAAAACTTGTTGATATGCGTGTGCCATTCATTGTTCTGGATAGGATCAGCAAAAATGTACCTGATTATAGTAATATATTACTAGTTTTTCTTGTAAAATTGGTCCAATCTAGAAACATTCGAACCTCATGAAGATTGAAGGACATTCTGCAACCTATGCTATAATTTGCACTCAAACCTATATTATAACAAGATAATACATGGAATCAAGTATCCAAAGCAAAATGCAGTAATTCTTATGACTACGAGTGAATTCTGTGCATTACACAGAAGTTCCATTTTACAAGTGAAGGAAGACAACTTTTCAATTACTTAATTTACTGGAGAAAGACTCCTACTCTACTTTCTATATGTTTTGATGCAATTCTATTTTCAATTACTAAAATCTTCATTTAGATTCTGGAACGACCTAAAACCTCGCCTCACTCCAAAAGGCCCGTCTAGAAGCTATCATTCAAATTTCTTGGTCTTGTATGAATATCCAAGATTTTCTTATCACACGATCGACATGAGACCAAGTACATGCACACATGGGCTCTCACATACTAGCCCCCATTTGATCCTTAATTTCCTCGCTTGGGTCAAGAGTTTAAATTCAGTCAAATTCAATAAAAAACACCATAATCAGCCTGTGATCAGTCTCAAAGAGTGTGTTCCTTAGTCTATATTGGGTTATGGACCAAATCTATTTTATGTGAGACTAAACGCATGCCTATGCAAGCTCTCCTTGAAACCCTACAAATATGAAGTCTATCGGATTAAAGGAGAAAGAAAAGGAGAAACTTATGGAAGTCCTATAGCAATTTTCTACATTCAGACTGGATACAAATGCAGCAACCTTTCACCAGGCCCAAAAAATGAAGTCCTCTTCCATCCATATGGTAACCCCTTTTCCTCTCCTCTTCCTCATTCACTCTTCAATTGCCTTTTCTCATACTTCCGATCCGCAATACCTATGGTTTAGGTTTCTCATTCTAGCTTAAATAAATGTGCATTCCTCATATAAATTACAGCCCCCACCAAAATATGATCTCGAACCTTGTCATCTAGTACTCCAAATGTCCTAAGAAAGCCCACTCAAAATCTAATGCATTACTTAATATTAAAAGCAATTTTGAAGTTACTTCATATCATCGCTTTCTTGACAGGATGTAGAGTAGATGTAAAGCAGACTCTGCAGGTTAGAAGCACATCATATAACAAAATGTAGCTTAGTAAAGAATATGAGCACTTGTGCAATTACTCCGGTGCATGATAACCAAAGGTTCCCAAGACGCGGGTAGAATAAAGACGAGAGGCCGTATCAGGAGCTTGGTTTAAAAGATTGAAGTCTGCAATTTTTGCTTTGAAATCGTGAAATAAAAGAACATTGCTGGATCTGATGTCCCGATGCACTATGGAAGGCTGAACCTTCTCATGAAGATACTCCAACCCCATTGCTGCATCCAACGCAATTCTTACCCTCTGTTTCCAATTAAGCAAAGGACCAGGCTTTGCACCACGAACACCTTTTCTACCTGTAGTTCCAAATATGAAGGACTAGAATGTCAAACTTGTGAATAAAACAGCATGACATACGAGAAAAGAATACTAGTCATAAGAAGGAGAGGAAGAAACTAATGGAAAGGCCAACACCATACCATGCAAATAATCATGTAGAGAACCCATAGTTGCATACTCAAATGTCAACAAACGATAATTTCCCTCGACACAATAGCTTAGCAGTTCAACAAAATTCTCATGCTTCAATCTTGATACCATAGAGAGCTGACATCACGATGGCTTGATTAGCTCTCGAAAGCCAAAAACAAAGGATAGAGAAGCAACCACACTGAAATTTCAAGTCTTTAGTTATTTGCTGAACTGAAATATAGAACATGTGTCATGTTACCTGGTTCAAAAACTCAGTATTCAACTCAGGATTGGATGGTGTATCCAGCTTTTTTATTGCAACTTCTTTGTTGTCGTTTAGAACTGCCCTATATACTCTTGCATGTGACCCTTCACCTACCAAAGACTGCAAGCTGAAGTCATAAGTCTTTTCTTTGATTTCATTTAAAGGCAGTGCAGGCACTGCAATAAGAGGTGGTTCTCTTTCCGGTTCACTTTTGTTTGAAGCAGAATGTTCTGAGCTTTTTTCTGTACCTGGAGACCATTGAAAAAAGAGGGAAAAGTTACAATAATAATAGCAACATAAGCAACAGCAGAAGGAAAACTAATTTCAATTATTTTTTAACAAAGTAAAATTCCATTGCTATTTTTCATATTAATTTAACTTCTGCTTATAAGATTTACCTTTAACAGATTTGAATAGCAGCTTGTGATAAACCAACATAGAATTGCTTAAATCTTATCTAAGTTGTGCCTTAGTACTAGACCACACTATGAACTTACATCTTAGAAATTGTGCCTCAAAGAAAATCCAGTTCCTTGTATTGGAATTGGTCCTTTTTCCCTATCTATATGTATTCTTTTAGGGTGCCTTTGGTTTGCAATCAAAATCAAAATCAGAATGAATTGGATTGGATTTTGGGGGATTGGTGCATTCCCATTCCCTCTCGAAATCAGAATGGGAAAGAGACTTCCCCCAATCAAATAATTAGAATGGGAGTCACTTATTACTATTGCGCAACTCCCCGCAAACAAACATGCCCTTAAAAGCCTAAGAAAACCTCGTAGGGTTCCTCACTCAACCGCATGAGCTTAAACTTTTCTTACTACCAGTTTGCCATCCATGAAACACAGCCCTTCTCTTGCCGAAAGATCGACTTTTCTAGGAATCAAACAAAAATAAGTGGTTGACATCAAGTTGAGAGCAGTTTGCACACCATTCTCAAGTTTTGATGGTTCTCTACCCTGATCCACATAGCCAAATCCAAATAGATCGATGGGACGAGACTTGTTGGTTGGTTGATCACAAATTGTGACGTTTTCAGCATTGTTATTAAGTTCTTTATATGCACATGCGATGGGAGTGACACATTTAATTTAGACTAATGATTAGTTCAAGTAGAAGACACCTGCAGCCATTAGGTTAGGCCTCTCTTTGGTACTTCATATTTAACTTAATATTCTCATTCTTGGTATTATGACCTTGAACTTCTTCACGTATACACCTTCAAACAGAGGTATGAACCCTCAAATTGTGCTATCCTTTTTTGAACCCAATCTCAAGTTGAATCTTTTTAGTTACAATGGCTTTCTTAGTTTACTTACAGACATAAATCTATGTATAAAAATCATTACCCATCCTCCAATAATAACTATACCTTGAAATTAGTGACGATAGGATCTATATTTGTACAATTATTACATGAAATAATAGCAATAAACATCCTAAAGCAAACTTGAAGTATAAAAAAAAAAATTATAAAGCATTACTGGCCAACTATAACACCAATAACTCAAAATTTATATTTTCTACATTTTCATCAAGTGCTTCAAAATGAAATGGATCCTATTTTTTTAATTTAAAATTATGCATCTTTAAAAAATTAAAAAATCCATCCCCTACTTCTATTGGTAGGGTATTAAGAATTATATAGTGTGTGTGTGTGTGTGAGAGAGAGAGAGAGAGAGAGAGAGCGAGCGAGTGGCAAACATAAGACAATGTGAAAACAACTGTAAAATAAAAAATAGAGGTTACCATCTGAAGCACCTATACTGCTCCCACCTAAATATCATATTGCACTTAACTTATATATTAGGTTAACACTATGTTTCTTCCCATGCTGGCATGTCCTACAGCTACATGTTCCCTACATTTTTTTTGGGGTAGGTTGCTCCTTAAAACTTTGATATATGCTATTTATGCACGCATATCTTTCAAGATAACTCTCACTTCATGAGTGATGTGTGGCCATGTATTAACCTAGCTAGATGCCAAACACAACATCTACCTCAAATATAATCATATTGAAATCGTACCGTATGAAAAATCTAGAATGTAAAATTGATGATCTCTTTTTTTTTTTCTTTTTTTAAAAAATGATGTGACTTATTTAATAAAGGATTGGTAGTTATAATATCATCCTAATTATCAGTCAAAAGAAGAAATTACATGATCATTCCGGAAATGATATTAGAACTCTTAACCGACTAAAACAATGTATTTAAACAAGTGAACACCCACCCTAGTTAACTGAAATATAATTTCGAGATGGACCTGCATGTTTTGTTCTTGTACTCTCCTTTATTGACCCATATTGACAATAAATGTCAATCACATGGCTGGATTCGAAGCTGGTTGCATCATTCAATTAATAAATTTATTTCACTATCATCTGGCCTTAAATTTTTGGCCCAATAATAATTTACTGTACTACAGTGTAAATAGGATTCAGATCTACATCCAAAATCCACATTGCAAGAATTTATCAGTTTGTACATCTCTATAGGATAGGAAGCTAACAAGTTAACAGTCGCAATATGAAATCCTTATTCACTTGTTTTAGTTATCTGTTTGAATCTACCATCAGATCTATAATACCAAAGTAAGATGAGCAACCTAGATGACTTCTAAATAAAGTTTTCAATAACCACTGCTAGATACCATTATGTATTTTGCCAAGTCCCTTCAATTTGGAACACCATTAGCAACATCAACACAAATAGCCTAATCTAATGCTCTACAAAATTCTTGCAAGAACATGGAAGACAGAAATGTAGAGAAAAAGATGTGGTGATAATAATTTTATTATTTAAGATGTCTCTCCATGTGCAAAAATTTCTTGAAAATTTGTGAAATGGCTTTTGAAGAATAATATTGCCATTCTACAACTCATCGGTTTTTGAATGTAGTGGAAAGAAAAGGTCAGGTTGAATACTTTTTACTCAAAATAGCAGGTCTTTTCCTTTAAAGAAGAACTCAATACAATACATCTTTACTTCATTATATGTTCCTCAGACCCTGAAATTTTGTCCGAGTCTTCGAAAAAATTAAAAAGGAGAAACATTAATGTGAGAGGCAGGGTTCTTTAATCCCATATCAAGATTAACCAAACCTCAAACTGGACACATGGCAGACTAGCTTACAATCAATACCAATACTTGTAGTTCACTCATGACAGAAAAGCTACAAGTCAATTTCATGACTTCATCTGGTAGCAAATCAAGGCCAGCCATTTGCCCATTCCCTGGTTAAATAGCCACCTCCAAGAACCAGGTCACCTTTTCTTTTGATGTGTAGAAATGAAGGAAAACTGTATTCAGGAAATAACTACTTCTATTCACAACCTTGGTAAAAACTAGCCAGAACTATGTGTCATCTCAGTCAAGACAGACTCAACATAATGTCATGGCATAACAAGCATAAAGCACAACACCAAGCAGCAAAGAGAAAGTACGAACTTATGTTTACAAGCTTCCACCATTTTATAAGCATGATATTCACAAAATTAATTCGCATTGTAAAAAATGTAATTTGCATCTTCCCTTAATTTGATCTTAAGTTTCAACATGTTTCTGCCAAAATATTTCACCGACCTAAGTTAAACCTTGCAAACAAAGTAAGAATGGCGCCTGAAGTATCACATGGTGTTAATTGGCTCTCTAGTTTCTCAAAGAAGCATCTATAATCTAGCCATGCTGAGAGACTAAAATTGGACTACAATTTTGGTTCTAAGCTTCTCCTTCCAACTAAAATGGTTGTATCCACCATAATATTTTCTAGTGGCCTATTTGATAACATGGTATATTGCAAACATTCCTCAAGACCTTTTCCAGTTTCCTGTAGTAACCATTATCTCTATTTTCTCATCATTCACTCCATAGAACATACTAGAGGGTATAAAAGATAAATAAAATACTGCCACAGCTGATGGCTATTATTTTGAGTATAAATAAATATGCACCATGTTCAAAAACTCAAAAGACAAATACATGAAGCAAATACAAAGACAGATCCTAAAACCCAACAAATATTTTAAGACAAACACAACAAGATATTCAGAACTTTCTTTTCCAATCATTCCATGATGCATCACATTGAATCAAATGCAGTAAATTCAGAATGTATAAGTTGTCTGTCGGGAAACAAGTAATCATAAAATAAATAACTCGAATATTAAAACTCTAAGAACTAAAGCAATATATATATATATATATATATATATATATATATATATATATATATATATATATATATATATATATATATATATATATATATATATATATATATATATATATAAAATTAAATTAAATAAATAAAAAAGTGAACTTACCACTAAAACACTCCTTTGGAAGTCTCAGAATTCCATGCACATTAGGATGGTTGGACTCATTCTCCTTTCCAGTACTGCACAAAATCCATCGACACAACTTCCTGCTCTCTCTCTCTTTTCTATATGCCTCTTTCAAATTCTCCAGAAGTGAACGCAAAGCACGGATCGAATCTTGTGCATGTGCCTATAGATCAAAAATAATTCAAACCCGGCATATAACTAACAGGAATCAAGAAATCAATCTCAGATCTCTAAATTTTCAAAAAAAAAAAAAAGAAAGAAAAAGATAAAAGAAAACACGCCAAACTAAAATCATTATCCAAAAACAAAAGGAAACATGGTGCAAGACCATTCAACGTGTATCTTCGCATGCAATTATCATACAACGTGACCATAGTAAGTACATATTTCAGTTTCATGGTAGTAAACAAAGATTAGAGTTGTTATTGTTATTAAAGATGATTATAAACAATACTATTAAACTATTATAGGATCAAGAAAAAATGAACTCACTTTAAAGCCACGTCGTTCATGTCGTTTACTGTCTTCCTCCATTGCATTGGAATATGGATGAAGGAGGAGAAGAGGATAGAAAGAGACTAGGAAATGGTGGAATAAAAGAAGTTTTGGGGTGATTGGAATAAAAGAAAACAAGAAAATAAGAAGAGGGTAAATACGAGGAAGGCAACTCTGGCTGGTATTCCCAAGAAAGAATCCAGCATTTGTTGGAAGGCAGTCTCAAGGCGCAGCGAGTTAAATCTGTAAGTAAGTCCTGGGTGGTGCTTCAGGAAATCTTACGAGAGAAAGCTCAATTAGATTATAATCACAAAGAATCCTAACCATACCCGGAAAGTCCACCGGTTTTAAAGCCGCCTTTATGGGTTCCGTTGGTAGTTTGGATCAAAATATCAGCATTATCCTTAAATATTTACAGAAATTAATTCCTAGAAGAAACTAATTAACACTTAGATCCTTCCTTTGATTGCCATTGAATGTTTAGTCCTTACTATTTTATGTTGACTCCTGCATACATATGTATAGGTTAATATCTTGCATAAATATAATTGTTTTCCTCACGCTTATTTCTAGACACCATGATATCTATTGCGCACACATTATATTTAAGCATGTATGGGACCACAGACTAAATATGAGATAACCATTTAAATTAAGAGATGGAATAAAATATTTGACCAATAGGGAGTATCATAAAGTGGCCGTCAAAAAAGGACCAACCCAATGACAATTACCTTAAAAAAAAAATTTAGTGTGCTGTGTGCTTATCAACGATTCAATTGATTCAAAAAAATTTTGGTGGATAAACTTTGGTAGAAGTTAAGATGAAGAGAGATAACAAAGTGGATTATTGCGGGGGATGATTAAATAGAGGAGCATTTGGTATGGGGTATTGACCCAAGATCAAATTTGATATGGTTGAAAGGACTAATGTTTTTGATCTTACAATGATGATTCTATATGGCAGTGATTCTAAAACATCCCACATCGTTAAATAACCATCCAACATAGTGATGGAAGATCTATCCTTGATAATGAATATTTAACATCATTTGGAGAAATGATCTTGGATTAAAATTTAGGAATAAAAATATCCTTTAATTAGTATAGCAAGAAAAATTAGTATATTAATATATTATTAATATATTATATCAATATTATATATATTGCATTATATATATATAAAAATATAATGTATGATATTTGTTGGGAAAAAATATTTCTTGCCAAAGTTTGAGTTGATTAGACCTTACCGATCCTCGAAAGATGTTATTCGGGCCCAAGATATAACCTTATCCATGATACAGCTTGGCTTGTTTTCAAGATTAAGTTTAGCATTGAAGGATCTACTCCTCCAAATTCAATGGATTCTGGCCTTTGATTCAAACTTGATAAAAACTTTGCCATAGCAATAGATCTTATCATGATCCAACCTCCAGTCAAATGAACTTTAGCCATTAGAGAGATTTAGTATTTGATTGATTTCGATCTTAGGATCAGGATAAATAACGATCGCTTTGCAATACTAGATTTCGACAGAATCTAACCTTGAAGTTGGCCGAACTTCATCAACTCAGTGATGATAACCTCGATGCAATTTTAATTAAGTGACAGTGCTAGTTTAACTTTCAAGTTTGTCCAAACTCAATGCTCTAATTATAAATCCGGTTCAAGTAGTTAGCCCTCAAGATAGCTCTTTAACTCATTCCTTCCGATCTCAATTTCTACAATACAACTTTAGACCAAAACATTGACTTTCATTAGGAGCCGACTTTAAAAATAGCCAAGCTTCTAAGGATAGGTGAAGTGATCCTATTCCAGTCCAAATCAAAAATATGATCTACATGCTCATCATCCCTGGTCCAAAGAATAATTCTCAAGTTCAGTTCATCTGATCCAAAGTTCCAATAGCATAATATCAGATCAAATGATCTATGGTCAAGCTCGAAAGTATCCAATCTTTATCCAGATTTCAACAGATAACGACTAACCACTAATAGGTGGCAACAATTATTAGCCCACTCTCCGTAACAAAATCTAAACAGCCTGAATAGCCTATTGACATTCTATTACAGCAGTCACTGTCAATCAGTTATGGGCTCCATTTATAAATTAGACCTTTCAGATACGTTTTCTTCTCTAAGTACTCTTTTCGCTCTCTAACTCCTGTGTACTTCATTCTTGTTGGTGAAATTTTTAACTTGATCATCGGAGGATCCATGTCAGAGCACCCATCTCTGGCCAAGACTTTATCTTGTAGGTTTCATTGGCAAGATCCCGAACTTCAGCTCCAACAATCTCCAGCGATAGTTCATTTTCAGCACCAATAGGATTGGTGTTAGAGAAAGAACCCCCCTGTGAGCCCTTATTCTAAAAAAAGTATCCAATCGAGTAATTACTTCCACCGTCCAAATAAAATGCCTTTCAAAAGAGCATCCTCTCGATGATCTATTGCTACTACTTTCTGGCCAGACCCAGAATTGACCGATCGTCCAGCTCCCATACCATCATCTGCACCACTGGCATCCCAGTCCGCAGCAGTGGATATGGATCCATTCAACCTATTGGTATAGTAGGTGAAAAATCTCATGGAGGTAGTGCAGGTCATGCAGCAAGTTTCAGCACCGCCACCACTTAAACAGCTATCATTGGAGCACCAGAATATGGAGAAAGGAAGACCCACTTGGAGAAGCTAGCCAAAAAATCTTAGAAGAAAAAAATAGGGGACCGTGAGTTCCTGTTCAAAGCATGATTCTACTCCTAAAAAATCTCTACCTCCATCAGGGTCATCATGCTTTGAGATTCATGATCGAGATGATAATCTGGATCAAAAACTTAGAGAAATAAATAGGCAAATTGAAGAGCTCCGCAACTTGACCGCAGTCTAGAATGATGAGATCTACATTGACCTATCTTTTACTACCTAGATTATGCAAGAACCTATTCTGTTGAATTTCAATCTTTCTCAATTTGAAAGTTATGATGGAACCTCGAATTCGATTGACCACCTAGAAGCCTTCCAAATTATGATGCTATTGCATGGTGCATCAGACGCTATTCTATGCCAAGCTTTTCCATCAACTCTGAAGGGCGTGGCATGAAACTGGTATTTGGACCTAAAATCAGATATCATTTACTTTGATCAATTAAGCCATCAATTTATGGCTCATTTTGTCAGCAAGCGATGTTAAAGATAAGGCTCGAATTTTTTCATTAATATCAAGCAGTGAGAGGAAGAATCCATCCGAGCCTATGTTAGTCATTTTAATACCATAACTTTGGAGGTCTGAAATTTGGATCAGTCTGTTGCAATAGCCACACTGAAAGATGACTTTCTGAAGAATGATCTCCTCTTCTCATTAGAGAAGTACCTCCGAGACTTCACCAATATGTTAGCTTGGGTTGAGGGCTACGCTTGAGCTGAAAAGGCGCCCAAGTTGTGGGATGATGATGCCGCAAAAAAATATCTGATAGGAGAATCCAGCAAGTCCTCTCCCCTATCTAAAAGACCAAAAGAAGGTCAACCGCATTCTAGGGTACCTCCTAAACACAAACAAACCTGCACCCCACCTCAGGCTCGTCGGCCAAGAAGTCCTGATAGAAGTATGTGGCGAAGTCTTCCTCTTAGAAGATTCAATAATTATGCTTTCTTAAATACTCCAAAAACTCAAGTACTAATGAAGATCAAGAAATATCTATCGAGGCCAGAAAGGATGCAGTCTCATCCAAGCAAACGTAACCCCAATTAACAAGTATTGCTTATACCATCATGACCACGATCATGATATTGAAGCATGTATTCAGCTTCAGAACGAAATTGAGGAGCTAATTCGATGAGGTCGACGAGATCGATTCTTATGACGTCGGCTCGAAAGAAGAGAAGAGCGGCCAAGAGCTCTTCCATAATCAGAACAATCTTGGAAGGAGGAATCAAAAGAAGATCGGCCTTCACTTGAAATCATCAACACTATAGTTGGAGGATATCGGCCAGAAGAAGTTAGTGGATTGGCAGAATCAGTGAAGAAGTGGAGATTTGAAGAACCCATCATATTTACTGAAGAAGATGCACAAGGGGTTCAATTTTTGCATGATGACACGATTATAATTTCTCTAAATATAGCCAACTATGATGTACGTTGTGTTCTGATTCATAATAAAAGTTCTATCGATGTCTTATTTTATGATACTTTCTTTAAAATGTTTATATCAGATAGTTGTATGGGAGCACTAAAATTTTTCTTGGTGGGATTTACTAGCGACATGGTACCAGTCGAAGGAATAATTATCTTACCCATTATGGCAAGTCGGTATCCAAAACAATCCCAAGCTCAGATTGATTTCTTGGTGGTTAAAGCCTCTTTTGCCTACAAAGCTATTCTTGGATGATCTGAACTTAATGCACTCCGAGCTGATTCGCATATTATTTAAAGATTAAATTTTTAATAAAATTTGGAATTGGAGAAATCTAAGATAATCAAATCCCGGCATGTCATTGTTATACAATTACTTTACAAGATGGTAAGCAGTCTGAAATCTATCCTGTGGATGGACTAGATGTTTGTGATGAATTAATTGAAGAACATGGGGAACGTATTGATGACCTTGTCATGATCTTCCTAAATGATGGAAATAAAGATCATATAGTTCAGATTGGCTCAAATTTGGATGAAGAAATAAGAAGGTAGCTTGTTACCTTTTTACAAAAGAATGCATATGTTTTTGCTCGGGCTCCTACAGATATGCTAATAATAGATGTAGAGGTAATGAAACATTGACTGAATGTAGATTATGCACACCGACCTGTGAAATAAAAGAAATGAAGCTTTGCACTAGAGCGTCAGAAGTCAATTATAGATGAGGTGGATAAACTCCTCAAAGCTAAATTCATCAAAGTGGTATCTTATCCAGACTAGATTGCAAATGTAGTACTTATTAAGAAAGCAAATAGAAAGTGATGAATGTGTATAGATTTTACTAATTTGAATAAGGCCTTTTCAAAGGATAGCTATAATCATTTATCTCATATTGATCAGCTAGTGGATGCAACCTCTTGCCATGAGCTCCTCACATTCATGGATATCATTTTTGGTTATAATTAAATTTGGATGGCACCAGAAGATGAGAAAAAAATATTTTTATTACTAACCATGATTTTTATTGTTACAGTATCATGCCATTTGATCTTAAAAATGCAGGTGCAATCTATCAACACCCGATGAACAAAATTTTCAAGAGATAGATCGATTGAAATATGAAGATTTATGTGGATGATATGCTTGTCAAAAGCAAATCTTCAAAGAATCATATTGAAGATCTGGAAGAGATATTTAATACTCTTCGAAAGTACAAGATGAAATTGAATCCAATGAAGTGCGCCTTTAGGATAACTTCAAGAAAATTTCTGAGATTCATGATCTCAAAGCGCGGGATAGAGGCAAATCTAGAGAAGATTCGAGCTATCCAGGAGATTGCCATTCTTAAAATTATAAAAAAAGTTCAGCACTTGACGAAAAAAATTGTATCTTTGAATTGCTTTGTCTCAAGGTTGGCAAAGCATTGTATGCCTTTCTTTCAAGTGCTTAAGCAGTCAAATAACTTTCAATGAACTTCAGAATGTCAATAAGTCTTTGAAGAATTGAAAAATTATCTCAGTTCACCTCTCTTTTTTGCCAAATTTGAGCCCGATGAAGAATTATTTTTATATTTGATAATATCATCCATGGCCATTGCTGCTATCTTGATCAAAGAAGAAAATAAAGTTCAACAGTCGATCTATTATATAAGTTGGATCTTGAGAAATGCTGAAACAAGGTATACTAAATTGAAAAAATTAACTTATGCTTTACTGATATCAGTCAGAAAGCTTCGACCATACTTTCAAGGGCATACAGTAATGCTTCTTATAGATCAACTCATAAAAGCAATTCTTCATCGACCTGATACTTCAAGAAGAATTATAAAATAGGCAATTGAGCTCACTGAATTTGATATAAATATCTAACCTCGGCCATCTATTAAAGCTTAAATACTTGTAGATTTCATAGTCGAATGCACTATTTTGGATCCGATCGAGCTTGAGCAACATGAAGCAAGTGCTTCTAATATCCAGCCGAATTCTTCTGAAGAGAAAGTTGACTTTCCTAAAGGCTTTTGGGCTTTATATATAGATGACTCATCCAATACATCTGGAGTAAGTGCATGCTTGATTTTCATTAGTCTAGAAGGAGTTATTATCGAATATGTGTTGTACTTTGAATTTTCTGTAATTAATAATGAAGTAGAATATGAAGCTCTGATTGCAGGACTGAAAATAGCTAAAGAATTGAAGATAGATCATTTGAAAATCTATAGTGATTCACAATTGGTGGTAGGACATCTCAATGAAAGCTATGAAGCTTAGGAGGAAAATATGAGAAAATATTTGGATAAAGTAAGAGGCATAACTTTAGTCTTTATCAGTTTTGACATCTAACAAGTTCCAAGAATAGAGAATTCTCGAGTAGATCTTTTGTCCAAACTAGCCACTTTAGCTTCAAATGACTTGTCTAAAGAAGTTTTCTTTGAAGTTCTTTAACAACTAAGTACAGAGGAATCTTTGACAGTGATGCAAGCAGACCACAAGCCTAGCTGAATCGATCCATTGATTTTATACCCTAAAGATGGTGTCCTCCTTAGAAATCCTAAAGACGTCCAAAAGTTGAGAAATCAGGCCTCTCGCTACATCTTATATGAAAATAAATTATATAAGCGATCATATTTTTTGTCGCTTCTTAAATATTTTTGACCATCTGAGATTGATTATGCACTAAGAAAGGTTTATAAAGGAGTATGCAAAAATCATCTTAGAGTAAGATTGTTATCTTATAAGTTACTTCGATAAGGATACTATTGGCCAACCATGCAATAAAATGTAGTTGATTATATCAAAAAATATGATTGATGCTAGAGAAATGCTAATATCCAGTGGCAACCAACATCTTTACTAACATCCTTAAGTCCTCCTTGGCCATTTGTATAATGAGGGATGGATATACATGGCCATTTTCTATGACATCTGGACAGCAAAAATTTTTTCTGGTGGTAGTAGATTACTTTTTTAAATGGGTTAAAGTCGAACCATTGGCGAAGATTACTAAAGCTAAAGTAAAAAAATTATTTAAAAATTTATTATATATAGATTTGGTTTACCTTAGACATTGATCACTGACAATGGATACCAATTTACAGAAATAAAATTCATCGAGTTCTACAAAGATTTAAATATTTTTCATCATTTGACGTCTGTGGCTCACCTTCAGGCAAATGGTGAAGCCGAGGTAACCAACCAGACATTGTTGCAAGAGATAAAGATGAGACTTAGGCGGGCAAAGAGAACATGGGCGGACAAACTTTACCATATTCTTTGGACTTATAGAACCACCCAAAGATTGCCTACTGGAGAAATCCCATTTGCTTTAGTATTTGAAATTGATGCCGTTATCCTAATTAAACTTGGACCTCCTTTAGCATGATTTGAAAACTTCAACCAACAAAATAATTCACAGGATCTTAGAGCAAATCTTGATTTATTGAAGAAAAAATAAAAAAGAGCTCAAGTTCGGATGGCAGCTTACAAATAAAAAGTAGCTTGGTATTATGATTTCAAAGTCAAAAGTAAGACTTTCAAGATCAACGACTTGGTGCTACATCGAGCGGAAGTTTCATAGCCACAAAATCAAGACAAGCTTGTCCCAAATTGAAAAGGTCCTTATAAGGTTGAAGAAGTCATTCGATTAGAAACTTATTGCATATGGGAGCTTAAAGGAGCTACACTATCCTAGGCATGGAATTTTGAAAATTTATGAATGTACTATCAATAGCCCCATTTTAATAAAATATTCCTTATTTTAATGCTTTTATCTTTTATGCAATTGAATTATAACAGAAAATGATTAAGCTGAACTTCATTTTTAAATGAAGTTGAAGGCCTATGGTTCTTAAATAGAAGATTAACTTAGATCTAATGATGGTGAAGGCCTTCGATTCTTAAATAAGTTAATCTTATCCTAATAGGATTGAAGGCCTCTGATTTTTAAATAGGAGGATCAATTCATTCCTAAATAAGGTTAGAAGACCCTTGTTCATAAACAAGCAGGACAGAAAAAAAAGAAAGAAGAAGGAAAGGTGAAGGTTGCTGCTTCAACTCAAAACCAATCTTAAGCATAAAGTGATAACAAGTAGCTTGACAAGCACAAGATCAAGACATGGCGAAGGAAGATGATGTAAAAAAAAATCATTTTATTAAATAAAATTATTACAAAGGTCGTTAAGACTAATTATAAAAGAAAAAAGAAGAAAAATAAAACTCTATGTAAATCTTTGGATACCAGCCCTAACCATCATTAAAAAGTTCTTTAAATTTCTTATCTGACTTTTGTACTTTTGTGACTCTCTCAGTCTTTTTTGAAGTATAATAGACTTGGCCTCAGCATCTTTGATAGCATTTTCTTGATACTGCATCTGTATCTTAAGTCGAAGAAGCTCATATTTATTCTTGTCATAAACTTCAGAAAGGTTTATGAGGCTATTTTTGGTTAAAGCAAGCTCATTTGAATCGCTTCTTGGATCAGCCCGAATATTGCTTGCAAGTTCTTCTTTAAGCCGAGCTATTTCTTCATTAGCCGTTCGAAGTTGGCATTGAAGATCGAAAATTCTCTTGCTCCAGCCTAGCCTACACTTATCATATTTCTCTTCTGCCATACATAATTGGTTTTGAAAGTCAAAAAACTTTTGGACCAATCCCAGCCGTACTCTTCTAGTTTCTGGGACCAGTGTGTGTCTTTTTTCAAATGTTGGATCTCCTTCTAGGCATTCCTAAGTTCGGCTTTAAGGAAACCAATCTTGACAGTTAAGGACTAAGACCTTTGGCCGACTAGCTTGGAAACTCATTGAAGTTCTTTAGACATTTGATACTTCTTCGAAGTATAATCTCTGAAGGCTTGCTTTGAAGCTCAACGTAGATAATTGACTTTAGTAGAAACTATCTTATAATTCTTTTTTGATGTTTGAAGCTCCTTCTCAATCTTTTTCAGCTTTCTATTAGCATGCCGAACTTCTTTCTTCAAGATCGTTATTTGAGTTTAAGAGGAACACCTTGAGGCAGGGGAATAGCTGCCATCGATGATTGAGCTCAGTAGCAATATTTATAAATAAAATTTTGTTTCACAAGTATATCATAACACACAAGACAAGATATGAGAAAGTTAAATTTCATTGCTTGAAAAAGATTTAAGTACATGAAAGAGAGAAAGAAAAAAAAATACAATCAAAGATGATCCCTAACCTCAAGCTGGGGGATAGTGGAGGAGCTTAGTTCAGCCTCAGTGGATGCTAGCACCTCAATAAGCTCTTGAGCATCAACAGAAGGAATGGTAGAAGGTGAATTGACTGTAGTCGAGGAGGGGTCAGAATTGAAAGAATCTCCTAGTTCATCCTTCAGAAAGCTGAGATCTAGCTCGGGATGTTACTCTACACCCCTTCGCTGGTAGGTATCATAACAAGCATTGTAAACTTCTCTAGCGAACCGGGCTTTGATAGTGGTGAGTTCTTCGAAAGCCTTGAATTCTTTCATGGCCAGTTGCTTAACTTTCATCACTCTTTTCTCTCCTTCCCTCTTGACCTCGGAAGCTTCAACCTCTACTTTTTTCCTCCTTTCTATCTCCGAAGCCAGATCGGTCTCCAGAGCACTCTTTATTTTAGTTGAGATTCTTTCTACTTCTTTGAGCACTTTCTTGAGATGTTCGACTTTGGCTTTCACATTAGAGGCCTCAGCTTTAACAACTTTGACTTCCTTTAGAGCTCTGGAGGCCTTAGCTTTATTGTTGTTAACCAACTCGATGCCGACGGATAAATAGTGATCCAGCTGTGAATAACGAAATTAGTCTTGCCATTGAAAAATAATCGAATTTGATAAGTAACAAGGCAATTACCTTAAGAAAGGTTATTTGGTAGATCTTGTCAGTCTTGATCGGTAGCATGTATCCTTTAACAAGAGACCGAACCACCCTCCAGCTATCAAGTGTAGCCTTCTTCCAATCAATATTGTCATTACTTGACTCTTCGATATCCTTCTACGATAGAAGTTTTTTGGCAATAGCCATTTTCTTTTTTTCTCCGTCTTTCTTTTTTGGCAATAGCCATTTTCTACTCTTGTTACTATATAGTAGCAAGAGTAGAGACGACAGAGATTTGCTTGGAAGTTTTGGCTCATTTGGATGTCTCTTTTGAACTAGCATCCTTTCTTTTCTTTGTTCGACGCTCCTTCTTCAACAACTTGAGTTTCTCGAAAGTTATTTCTGTAAATGTAAACAAACAAAAGTTAAACAAAAATAAGAAAATAAAAGAAGTATAAGCTAATACCTTCTGGGGCAATAGGGCTAAGGTCGAGGTTGAAAAGGATCTGATCTGACAATAATTAGATTAGTGGGGAAACTTTGTAGTCCCTTAAGATTTTAACAAAGTCAAGATCTCTCCTTTCCAACCTTGAAGCCTTTTAGATAGACTCTCTAGGTCGACCCCAATGAGGAAGTCTCTATTCAATTAACGGGTTAACAACAAAAAAAAACTTCTCCTTTCAGCTATAAAGAGAGGAAGGAACATCCTTAATCAAATCCTTCTTGCTAAACTGGAGAGATACGTATCACCAGTCCTTAGCAGTAGGATGATATTTGAGGATGAAGAAAATTTAGAATAAGAAAATAGTAGGCTGGACCTTAGTTAAAAAATAAACTACTAAAAATCCAATGATGAAATAAAAGAAGTTTGGAACAACGGAGGATAAAGACAAGTCAAAAAAGTAGAAGAGTTCAATTACAAAGAGAGGGATTGGTAATCTAAGTTCAGCTCGCAGAGCCTCTATGTACAAACCAAGCCGATAGGAGGAGGAGCACAGATTTTTCCATCCGATCATGTTAGCTCGAGTTCATACTCAAAGGAAACTGCATACTAGGTTTGGATAAAATTAAGATAGATCTTCGAAAATAAAAGCAGAAGTAATGGTCCAAGGTATGAAGGCCGGACGGGTCTCATCTATAGGCTCGGAATCAACTTTAGATCTAAGTTTTGAGGGGTTAAGTTTGGAAGGGTTTTCAAAAGAGGAAGACTAAGAATACTAAAAATCGTAAGAAGTCATTTTGGATCAAAGAAAGTCAAATAAAATCGACCAAAAATCAAAAAAAATTGAAGGAAAAGTCTCAAAAACTAGAAGAATAGTTGGACCCGAAAAGAACCTCTAAAAGTAGAAAATAGATGCAAAAATTAAAAGAAGCGGTTGGAAACTAACCTAAAGATGCGGAAAGCTCGATGAGACGGTCGGAATCATGGATGGTGAACGGAAAGAGGATGGTTGAGGATGGAAAATCATGGAAGAACAAAGATATATAATTGGAGCCAGATAAGGCGATGGTAGAAGAAGAGACAGAGAAGAAAGAACTCGGAATGAGAAAGAGAGAGAAAAAGAGAGTTTAAATAGTTGATAGTGCTATGAACTATCATGATTACGAATCGCTATTGCCTAATCCCGGCGTTCGGTATGTCTAGCCCATTATTGCTATTGTAGATGTCAGGCAAGGTAATTATTATGCTGTACAATTGAGCTCCATGTCAAAGAAAATTTCAAAGTCTGAGATCATCTCAAGTTATTCTGTAATAATGAAGCTTCTATGCCTGCCAGCTTGAATTTTCTAAGAGATGTCACATCCCAAAGTTGGAAAAGTATAATTAGGCTTCGTTAACCGTAAATGATAATACTTCCTTCATCCGAACTTCAAACTCTGAAGTAGAGGGACAAGTGTTGAAAAAAATAGTTTTCATCGAAGTTCGAGTGGATCGAACCTTACCGATCCCTGGAAGATGTTATCCGAGCCCAAAATATAACCTTATCTGAGATATAGTTGAAAAAAAGATTAAGTTTGACATTGAAGGATCTACTCCAAATTCAATGGACTCTGGCCTTTGATTCAAACTTGATAAAAATGTTGCCATAGCAACATATCTTATCATAATCTGACCTCCAATCAAATGAACTTTAGCCATTAGGGAGATTCAGTATTTGATTGATTCTGATCTTAGGATCGGGATAAATAACGATCGCTTTGCAACACTAGATTTCGACAGTATCCGACCTTGAACCTGGCCAAACTTCATCAACTTAGTGATGATAATCTCGATGCAATTTCAATTAAGTGACAGTGCTAGTTCAGCTTTCAAGTTCGTCCAAACTCAATGCTCTAATTATAAATCCAATTCAAGTAGTTAGCCCTCAAGATAGCCCTCCAGCTTATTCCTTCCAACCTCAATTTCTATAATACAACTTCAGACCAAAATACCAATCTTCATCAGGAGCTGACTTTAAAAATAGCCAAGCTTCTAATGATAGTTAAAGCGATCCTATTCCAGTCCAAATCAAAAATCTGATTTATAAGTTCATCATCGCTGATCTAAAGAATAATCCTCAAGTTTAGTTCATCCGATTCAAGGCTCCAACTGCATAATATCATATCAAATAACTTACGGTCAAGCTCGAAAGTATCCAATCTTTGTCCAGATTTTAACAGATAATAGCTAACCACCAACATGTGGTGACAACCATCAGTCCACTTTTCGTAATAAAATCTGAACGGTCTGAACGACCTACTGACATTCTATTACAGTAGTCACTATCAATCAGTTATGGGCTCCGACTATTAAATAAGATCCTTTAGATACATTTTCTTCTCTAAATGCTTTCTTCATTCTCTAACTCTTGTGTACTCCATTCTTGTTGATAAAATTTTTAACTTGATCATCGAAGGGTTCATGCTGGAGCTATCCATCTCTGATCAGAACTCTATTTTGTAGATTTCATTGGCGAGATTCAGAACTTCCGCTCCAGCAATCTCCGACGATGGTTCATTTTCAGCACTCACAATATTTATAATATTTATTAATCATAATATCATCATATTATTATTCAATTTTATTTTTAAATTATAAATAAAAATACATTATTATACTTTATATTTATATTATGAAATTATATAATTTATTGCTTCTATTTATCTTATTTTTTATTTAAAATAAATATCAATATTAAAATAATAATATTATTAGATAAGAGTTGATCCATCTTATGATGTATCCAATCTTTGAAGATATGATGAACATTTGGCACTATGATATGCACGATCTGGGATGAATGTTGTGCAATTTGTGCAACATTGATGTCGTTGATTAATAGCCGATCACCTAAGGTTGGCCCTCAGACAAGGTTGACATCATCGGTATTTTGTCGATCTCACCTCATCTCCACCTTGATTCTCTATGAGCCATACTATAGTTTGAAAGGTATGAGAAGTTATTGGCGCGTGGATTATTCTAAGTTAGCATTCAATTGTAACAACATCTATCTCCCCATATGTGAATAGTTGGCCCTGTAATCAATTGCCAACAACCCACTACTCTGGCTCAAGTGGTTGCTAACCACCTAACAAACTTTCTCCTATAAAAGGAAGGAAAGGGGGATATCAAAGAAGAGGAGAAAAAGAAAAAGAAAAATCTCTAAACACCATCTCCTTTTATTGTTCTCACTATCTTCTTCTATTATTCTCCCTCTCCGATTTTTACTAACTTAATCATCGGAGGGTCCTCTGATAGTCCTCCATCAGAGGACCCCCCACCTCCTTCTTCAGTATGTGTGGACTTTTTTTGCAAGTGATCTGGACCTTGACTGGTGCCAACCTACTCCAATTTGTCAAAAGATCTGAGCTATCATACCCTATTGGAGAGGCACATCAATAGATTGGCTTTAGAGGAAGGGCCCATTCTACCCTATTTCTAAGAAAAGATGGAAAGGGCAAGATCACAAAATCATTTTGCCATATTACACTAACAATAATCTTGGCATAGCACACTTAATGTGCAAACTGCTGGGGAATAGCCTCCCTGATAATTTACGATCATGAACTCAGACTTGATTGATGTGCAGACTGAGTAGGTCCAAGCACTTACAGCCACTATACAATAACTACAATGGAGCACAGTGAGGACACAAGCTCCTCCAGCGGCTCCATCTCAATATAGTTCCTGGACCTATATAGAAGGGTTAGAGCAAGGGCATTGACACTCCAATCCGATTTAAGCCTCATGTTGACGATCGCGATCACCTAAATCAGCTCCATGCTACTCGCCTCCATGCCCTAGAAGTTCAAGAAGAGATAATCGAAGACATTGATCACTAAAGCCCTCTAAGGAGGTCCACCCCACTTCAAGCCACTCCCCACACCAACATTACTCTTGGCATGAAGATGATCTAGAGAGAAAAGTTCTTGAATTGGAACGTCGTATTGGCGAATTCTAGATGGAGAGTCATTAGTAGAATGGTGGCTTCAGCTTCAACACCTAGCCATCATTCTCTTGAGAAATCCTAAGCGAACCGATCCTGCATCGGTTCAAGATGCTGTAGGTTGAGCCTTACAATAGCTCGACCGATCTATTCGACCATCTGGATGGATACAAAGTCCTTATGATGCTTAGGGAGCATCCAACGTCCTCCTCTACTTTGCCTTCCCAATGATCCTCAAGAAGACTGCAAGAGCTTGGTTCTCCAGTCTCTCTTGAGGATTGATTCACTCTTTTAAGCAGTTGGAAAAGTAGTTCATCATGCATTTCGGCAACCAAAGGCTACATCAAAAAGATAGTAACAACCTCTTCTTTGTTAAGCAAAGAGAAAGGGAGTTACTTAGAGATTACGTGGCGCATTTTAACACCACCACACTTGAAGTTCATGACTTCAATGAATCCATCACCATGTTGGCAATGAAGTGAGAAATTAAAGATGAACGCCTGATATTCTTCCTTAACAAAAACTTTTTCAAAGACTACATCGATCTCCTCACAAGAGTATAAAAGTATGCACAAGCCGAGGAGAGCAAAGTCCTTCATCGACAAGAAAAGGGAAAGAAAAATGGTGGAAAAAAGAGAGCTCGTGAAGAAGATTGTGGAGCATGCAAGGAAGGAAAAAATATCCATCCCCAGAAGCACCAGAGGACAAAGAGTCCCCAGCAACACTTCCACTACTACACTTTGCTTTTTGCCCCATGCATTAGATATTGGTGGAGGTCAAAGGCCGAGAATATGTACATAGATCGAGACCAATGATAGCACCATCGAGCCGAAGAGATAGAAAGAAATATTGCTACTTCCATCAAGATCACGATCATGATACTGAAGAATGTCGCCAGCTAAAGAATGAGATTGAAAATCTAATCCACCAAGGATACCTCGGGAAGTATGTCCAGAATAAGAAAAAAAGCTTAGCAGAGGGGTCACATCGGATGAATATTGATGTAGAGAATGATCATGGCAACAACCTGATGGCTGGCATGATCAATATGATCTCAAGGTTTATTGGCAGCAAAGAAGCAGATGTAGAAGAAGCAGAAGGATCCACTCAAAAGAGATGGCAAATTAGGGAAGCAAACCTCTCCTCTAATTATGTTATATTTTTTTCTAATAAAAATATAGGCATAGTTCAAACTTCTCATAATGATAGTTATTTTAATGATAATAGCCAATTATGATGTAAGAAGAATTCTCATTGATAATAAAGCTCTATTGATATTTTATTTTATGATGTATTTCAAAGAATGAGATTACCCAAAAATGATTCAAGCGGATCAATACACCACTGATCGGATTCTTTGATGACTCAGTAGTGGTAGAAGGTGAAGTAGAATTGCCAGTAACTGTAGGAAAATAATCTCGGCAAGCAACCGTGCTACTTAATTTTTTTATGGTCCGAATATCATCAGTATATAATATAATCGTAGGACAAACCTAAATTGAATGCTCTATGAGCTATTGTCTCAATGTACCACCTGCTCATCCATTTTCTAATAAAGAATATAGTTAGAGAAATGAGAGGAGATCAGGTGCTTGCTAGACATTGCTTTATGGCGATAATTTAAGAAAAGAAGCCTAAAGAAACTTTACCAATTGAAGGGTTAGATTTAAGACAAGACGACGGTGAAAGTCGATCGAGATGAACTAGAGGAACAGCTTATGATCATTGTCGTAGGCAGTCAAAAATAAAATCTAACTCAAACTATATAGATAGGATGATTCAAGATCGCATCCTTAGAGATTGTGTTAATTATATTTAGATCATTTAGATTTAAATTAAAAGCAGAATAAAGATTAATTAAAAGACTACTTGATTTAATTAAGAAAGCAAGTAAATAAGCAAATTAATTAAAGATGGGGTTGCAAGTATGAAAGGTAGATTCTCAGGATCTCATTTGATCTCTTGTTTGATAGCTGGTATCCATTTTTTAATATGCTTTAATTGATATCTAATCAATAAAGATATAATCTATCTTAGAAAGCATGGCTTGTACCCTTGGATCATAGCCCATCTCTTAAAATTATAGACTAGTCTAAATTGATTTAGATATAATAAAAAAAATTAATCTAAAGATAATTTATTCCAAAAGCGCAAACCATACTCCCAAGCCTTCTTTTCCTCTTATTTTCTAAAAAAATCAATTAATATTTGATAATACTATGCATGTCCCCTCTCCTAACTTGTTTACACATTCGTGCAAAAATTCTTTTCAGAAAGAAACATATGTTTCTTTCAAATGATGGATACATTCTTTTGGATTTCTAGCATAGTATCTTCATTTTTTGTAATATTGTATGCATTCTTATGTTTTGAATCCAATTTGCTCCTAATTTTAATTCTTTTGATTTGTGAATTGGACTCTTTGTATTGGTGATCATCTTTCCTACAAAATACAAGAAAAAGCATCAAATTCTTAATAAATAAAAATTAATTAAATATAATTTTATGCTTCAAGTGGCTTAAATTATATATATATATCAGCTTATTAAAGTAAAACTTGGAAATGATCCTGATCGAACCATCAAGATTGGAGGTCTACTATCCAAAAATCACAAGGAGTAGCTGATTGACTTTCTTCGATCAAATACTGATGTGTTCATCTGGTCGGCATCTGAAATGCCAAATATTGTCCCCAATGTTATCACCCATAAATTGAATGTTGATCCTAGGCATCGCTCCATTCAATAAAAGCAAAAAAGCTTTACTCCAGAAAGACAAAAGGCGATATAAGAAGAATTGTTAATAAACTCCTCAAGGTAGGATTTGTCCAAGAAATATATTATCCGGAATGGATAGCCAACATGATCATGGTAAAGAAAGCTAATATGGCAAGTAGGGGATCTGCATTAACTATACCGATCTCAATAAAATTTATCCCAAAGATAGCTTTATATTGCTAAGAATAGACCAATTGGTAGATGCTATCTAAGGCCACAAGCTTTTAAGTTTCATGGATGCATTCTCAAGTTATAACCAAATTCAATGGCATCAGAAGATGAAGAGAAAACTATCTTTGTACCTTAAAGAGGGCTATATTATTACAAGATGATGCCTTCGGATTGATGAATGCGGGTGCAACCTACCAGCATCTTGTCAACTAAATCTTTAGGGAATAGATCAATTGTAATATAAAGGTGTATGTAGTGATATGCTGGTCAAAGGTGTAGAGGCTGGTTAGCACATTGTCGGTCTCAACGAGGCTTTTAACAAGCTTAAGCATTATCAAAGGAAGCTGAATCTAAGCAAATGTACATTTGAAATAAACACTTGTAAATTTTTGAGCTTCATGGTGACCTAACGAGAAATTAAAACAAATCTAGAGAAGATCCGAGCACTTATGAAAATGAAGCATCTAGCCAACAAAAGAGATGTTCAATGCTTGACTGAAAGAGTTATAGTACTAAGCCGCTTCATATCAAGATCGGCTAAAAGGTGCCTCCCATTCTTAAAGATAACAAGGCAAATGAAGAACTTCAAATGATCGGAGAAATACCGATCTGCCTTTGAAGATCTCAGGAAGTACTTGGGATCTCTGCCCCTCTTATCAAAGCATGTTGAAGGTAAAAAACTTTATATGTACTTCTCAGTCACCTCACAAGCAATTAGTTCGGTTCTCATCCGAGAGGATGCCGGTGTACAAAAATTGATATATTACATCAATAAAGTTCCAAGAGATGCAGAAATCAGATATATGAAAACCAAAAAGATAATTTATGTGCTTATCATTGCTAGCAAGCATCTTTAGTTGTACTTCCATGCCCATGATATTGTTGTTTTAATTGATTAGCCCTTGAAGGCAATACTTGCGGAGATGGGATACGTTAGATTGTTTAGTGAAGTGGGCAATTAAGCTTGGAGAATTTGATATTGAATTTCATTCTCGTATGGTAATAAAGGCACAAGTACTAGTAGATTTCTTCATTGAATGCACGATCCAAAAAAAAAAAGGCCAAATGTAAGTGCTTATGAATCAAAGATCGATGAAGGAGACAAGTGGTAGATATTGCATGTAGATGGAGCCTCAAATTTCCAAGAAAATAATGTATGTTTGATTCTAGCCAATCCTGATGGATTGTCACTGAGTATGCATTGAGGTTCAATTTTAATATAATGAATAATAAAGCAGAATTTGAAGCCCTCATCGTTAGACTTAAGATTGCTAAGGAGCTTGGTGCAAAAGAAGTTAAGGTGCTCGATGATTCTCAACTCGTCGTGAGCCAAGTACGAGGCGAGTATAAAGCCAAGGATCCCATGATATATAAATACCTTTAAAAGATAAAAGATCTCTTCACAAGCTTTAAAAACATCGATATTCAATGAATACCAAGGTCGGAGAAAACTCGAGCTAATGCACTTTGCCATTTAGCTACGTCTAATTCTACTGATTTGGGATAGAAGATCTATATTGAGCATCTAGAGATCCCAATCATCGAAGAAGTACCAAGCATTAACTAGATCGATGATGAGCCAAGCTGGATGGATCCATTGATTAAATATTTAACTAACTATACAACTCCTACCAATAAGGTGGAGACGAGAAGAATTAAGCGGCAAGCTTTGTGGCACCTTCTTTTGAATGGCCAATTATATAAGAAGTCATTTTTCTTGCCATTATATACTCAAATGCTTAAGACCATCTAAGGCCTACCATGCACTTTGGGAAGTGCACGAAGGTATCTGTGGCAATCATTTAGGGGGCATGTCATTAGCATACAAAGTGCTCCATCAAGGATATTATCGGCCTATAATGCAACAAGGTATAGTAGATTTTATTTAGAAATATGAATGATATCAAAGGAATGTAAATATCCAATGAAAGCCGATATCTCAGCTCATCTCCATGGCCTTTTGTGATATAGGGCATGGACATCCTCGGTCCATTTCTAATGGCATCAGGTTAGAGAAAATTTCTCATTATGGTGGTTGACTACTTCACAAAATGAGTGAAAATTGAATCTTTGGAATAAATCACTGAACAAAAAGCCAGAGACTTCATCTAGAAGTCGATAATATGCTAATTTGGATTACCAAGGGCAATTATAATTGATAACAGTCAATAATTCAAAAACATGAGGTTCAAGAATTTTTGCTTCGAACTTCACATGAAACATTGAATCATTTTTGTTGGACATCCTCAATCTAATGGAGAAGCTAAAGTCACCAATCAGACTATCCTTCAAGGATTGAAAAACAAACTAGAGCGAGCCAAAGATCTCTAGGCAGATATGCTGTACAATATGCTATGGGCATATTGGACAACATCCCAAACATCGATCGATGAAATATCCTTCAAGTTAGCCTTTGGCATAGAAATTATCATCTCAGTGGAAATCGATTTATCATCACATAGAGTGGAGAGCTATAGTGAGCAACAAAACTTTAATTATCTCTGCACCGGTCTCGACTTTCTGAAAGAAGTAAGGGAGCGAGCTCGAGTCAGAATGGCATCTTATCAATAAAAAGTAGCCCGCTATTATAACTCCAGGTTAAAGCCAAAGTCATTCAGATGTGGTGATCTTGTTCTTTGTCGATCCAAAGTCTTTGAACCTATCGAGCAAAGCAAATTAGCCCCGAATTGGAAAAGATCAATCATATCAAATTTCTGATGTGATTTGATCAGTATCTTATCGAATTGAAGGACTCGATGGCACTCCTATACCTCAAACTTGAAATTCTAAAAATCTAAGAATGTACCATTAGTAAGTTTTGTTATTAGTGGAATATGCAATGCAATTCTTGTTCCGAGCTACTTATGTATTGTTAAATATCATGATTCACTTTGGCCATCATTGAAGTCACTTTAGCCTATTTTCTACATCATGCATGACAATTGTATCTTGAGTCAACAAGTTTCAAGATCAATCTTAGGAGTGGGAAACAAAATAATTTAGAAAAGAATTTGTTTCATTAAATGAAGTTTTGTTACAAATGTCATCTTTTACATTCTTTAATCTCATGGTCTCCTACATCCCTTGGATTGCCTCGATGATTTCCCATGACCTCTAGAGCTTTCAAGATATTTTGGTAGCCTTTCTGGAACTTTAGGGGCTTTGGTCCTTGGTTCTTCAGCACCACCTTGATCCTTGGATGTTACGCCCGTGGCAATAGGCACATCAAGAGATATTCTTACGATATGGACATACGTCTCTGGAGGAGCATTCCAAACTTCATGGCATAGCTCCTTGATGTCCATGTCCATCAAAGTCAGGAATGCAAGATCGATATTGGAAAAGAACTCCTTCACCTTGGTGATGCAATAGTTGAAGCCCATCTCGTATGCCCAGAAGAACAAGCCCATTGGCAAGTGCTTGTATCCTAGTCGTGACGATGGTTGCCTTCGAGACCTTTCCCTCATCTTCAAGAAACACCAAATTTCTGCAGAAGGGGGGTCTTTCATGTTGGCTGTAAATGCAAAAGAAGGAAAAAGATGACAAAACAAGATAAGAAACATTGGGTGAAAATTTTTAAAAGAAAAAAATATTTCATTTCATTACAAGCTTTCTACAAATGATGGAAGCAAAACAAAAGATAAAAGTACATAAAATTATGGAGCAGAAGAAGCTTTGACTGTAACCTTTAGACTTGGCTAGTCTTCGGGCAAGTCCTTCTCGAAGTCTTTGGCTGGAGCCAAAGAAGAGACATCAACAAGAGCTTCAGAGCAAACTCCCTCTTGCGCCTGGTCGAGAGCTGGGGTCTTGATATCAGTAGTGATCGTAGCCTCGGCAGGAGCGTAGTGTCTGAAGGAGTGGCCACTTTGGAAGGAATAGCTTCCTCCTCTTCATCTTCGACATCCATTGGCTCCTTCAACCATTGGATGATGAGGGGATGATGAGGCTGACGTTGACCTCAGGAAAGAACTCCTTCACCTTTCCAAGGCAGTCCTTAAAGCCGAGGTGGTAGGTGGAGATAGCACCCTTAGCAACTTCTGACTTGAAGTCGGCATATGCTTTGTATTGCACCACTTTAGCTGATGTGTAGTTAACCCTCTCCTCAACAGCAAGAAGGGCCCATCGGTCTTCTTCTTGTAATGTCAATGATTGACCAAGTCTCTCCTCCTCTCTATCTAGTCTCTCTTGATGTCTTGCTCCAGAGTTTTATCCTTCTCTAAGCATCTTCGAGGTCGGCCTTCAATCAAGCCTAGTCTTCTTCAGCCTTTTTGGCAGCCATGCTCTATTCTTCCTTGGCCCTCTTGGAGGTAGCTTTCAAATCCTCCTTGGCTATCCTTAACTTCTCTTTAAGAGAAGCCTTAGCCCAATCACATTATGCTAATAAGATTTTCTAATGAAGAGAATTGAATGTATCATCAGCATGAGGCATGCTGATTAAGAAAGAAGAAGGAAGAAAAGAAGGGGAGAGGGAAAAATAGAAGAAGATGGAAGAAAAACTTACTTCAATGATGCTGTTGAACTAGCATCCAGGACATGTTCAATTGAAATATTCTTCTACATCACTTAATATGCTGGAAGAATAAAGTGATTCATCATCTTACTCACGAGCTGACCATCCATCAATGTTGACATATCCTTACTCAGTGTCTTCATTAGCATCATGGTCTCCACTCGAGCATTAGGGTCGAAAGGAGGTTGGTTGTCCCTCGAAGGAGGTCCCGAAGCCATGCCGATCGAGATAACAACCTCCACTTCGATCTAAGAGACATCTGAAGCTTCCAACCTTGGAATGTTGCCTAGAGGTAGCAACCCACGAGGAGGGAGGAAGAATTGGATTCTAATAAACTTTTAACTAAATTTAAGCTTTTAACAAGTATGTGCTTAAAATTAACTTAACTTAGTATGATTGTGAGGTGAATGCAATATATGTAGCAGTGAAATTAAAATATAAATAAAACTATGTAAGAATTAAGAGCAAGTAATGCAAGAAGATAAAGAGAGCAAAGCACAATATAAATACAAGAAGATTTATAGTGGTTTGGTATAATCCTACACCTATATCTACTTTCCAACCTCTTCTTGAGAATTTCACTATAATTTCTCTGATTATAGTATATTTATTTTTCTAGGCTCACAAACAAATCTAGTTATTTTTTTAGGATTACCAATCAAAATCGTACATCGATAGTTTTTTGGGCTCACTATCAATCAATTTATTTTTTGGGCTCACCAATCAAACCTTACAATATCCAATTTAGAGCTTGGATAGGCCTAATTTTCCAAATTTTTTTCCTCCAAAGAAACTTGTATAGAAACAAAAATATAAGATAGAGTTTTCAGCTCAAGAAAAAAATAGAAAAATAAACTCATTAAGTGCAAAGAAGAGGCTAAAAGATTGGCTCGTTAAAGCTTTGCTTTTTCTTCTTTGAAGCTTGAGAGGATGCTTGAGACATTATGGAAGATAATTCCTGAATGCCCTTTGAATTTAAAGCTTGAATCCTCTCTTTTTCTCTCCTTTTGATGTGCAATGAAATTCACTAAATATCAAAATAATTTCTCTCTTAATTTCCTTTAATCTTACTTTTTAAATATTTTTTTAGCCTTTAATAGTCTTGGAGATAACTGGAGAAGTAGTTATAGCCATTGAAAGCCTTAAAATAGCCATTGAAGTAGAGAAATATCCATTTGAAGGATTGTAGAAAATTAGCCATTATGCCTGTCCTGACATTGGGGTCGATTCTAATTCCACAGGGGTCGATTCCAATTTTTCTTGAGTTGACTCGAATGAACAAAGAGTCGACTTGGCCTTAGGGTCCGAAAATGCTACCCTCTGTATTCTCCTAAGAGAGCTGGCTCGCTTGTTGCTGAAATTGGCTCAACCATTGGAGTCGACTTCAATCAGGCAAATCCTGAAATTGTAGTTCTCTTTTTTCTTTGAGAGAGTCGGCTCCTACTAGGCTTGAGTCAACTCGAACTTATGTGCCAGACTTCTCCAACATGTTGAGATCGACTCCAATCTTTCTGAGATCGACTCTAATCCTCCTGAAACTTGAAATTGCTCATTTTAACGCCGTTTTGGTGAAGGGGTCGGATCCTTTCACTTTGTGGTTGACTCCACTAAGTCTAAACTTAAATTTTTTATTTTAAAATCCTTGACTTAGTGAATTTTGAGGAGATCTTTTTCATGAAATATTTCTTCAATTTGAGTATCTAGAAAGACCTACATTCAATCTTCAAAGACGTGATTAGTATCATTTATAATCAATATTTTGAAATCATCAAAATCAATTTTAAGGTCAATAATCTTCTCCTTTTTTATGATGACAAAATCTTGAGTATATGTGCAATAAAAATAAATAATATATTTTAATTTATTTTGCCAATATGTATCATGAAGAAATTGATTAAACACATAAATGCACACTTCATAAATATTCTTAATTTATCTTTAGCTCATTACACATATTTAGTTTATTGCACACATCTCATGTACTCATTTTAAAATAATATCTCAATTCAAATCAATAAGTATTAAGATTTCAAGTATCAAATTAGTGAGCATTTTAAGTATTAATTCATTAAGGATATACTTAACATTTCTCTTTCTCCTTTTTGACAACATCAAAAAGCTCATGAAAAATATCAAGAAATATCATGAAAATTAATATTGGATTAAAAAATGTCAAATTAAGAGATATATCAAATTTAAAAAATCAAGTAAAATGAATCAATTTTCTTTTAAAAACTTATCTTTTGATTTAAAATATGCTTAAAATATTTTTTTTTATTTTTAAAAATTAGCTTAAATTCAAATATCAAAGGCGCTCCTTCTTTTTGAATGAATATAATACTTTAATCAGATTTTTAAATATGCACTTTTAAGCTTTAAGATAAATGGAGCTTTTCAAAGATTTAAGCAAAAAAATCAAATATAATATTTAATTTAATATTCATTCTTTTTTTTCTTAAGAAATTTCAATCAATTTAGTTTGGATAAGGTATATATCAAAAATATATCAAGTAAATTAAAGATAGTATCAGAGTAAAAATGATTTTACAAAAATTTCTAAAGGCACAACAAAAATTTTATATTATATTTAAATTTTCAAATGAGTTTCAAATTTTGATTTTGAAATACATTTCTTAGAATGAGAATGTGTTTCCAATTCAATTTAACTCCAATTGGTTATTGAAAATGATTTGATAATCAAATCAAGTAAATCAAATGGAATAAGCATATGAAAGCTCAAATTAAGAAGATTATAAAATAATGGATTGAGAAATTAAGATCAACATTTAATATTTCTTAACTCAAATTAATTAATATTTTCAATCAAATCAAGTAAGATAATATTCAACAAATATCTCTTTTCCTTTTTTTCATACTTATAGCTGGATTATTTTACCTTTCTACTTTTCTTCCATTTTTTCTTTCAAATTAAGCATATTTAATATGAATTTAACTGTTATCAAATTTAATCTTTAAATTTAGATTATCTAACTTTCATATTTAGATTTTCTTTCAAGTGCATTTTCAATTAATTGATTATTTTTTTAATATTTTAGTTTTTGATCAAAAAGGATGAATTGATTAAGTTCAGATCAAATTATTTTAATAAATTATTTTAAATTGATACCAAATTTAATCTTTAAATATTTTCTCTTTCTTACTTTTGCAAACAAGGCCATTTACAATTAAGCATAATTCAAAAATATAATCATTAATTGAGCGAACCAAATATTAAGCTAAGCAATTAATTAATCCAAACATAGCATTCATTCAAGTAGACATAAAATTTTTCAAATTTTTTTTTTATTAAATTTAAAAGATGTTCACAAGTAATGTATACAAACATCAAAAAGTCCAAAAAGGATATGACATGTATATCTATCAAAAATGGATTGTTAGGGAGAACTAAAGCTCTACAAAGATGTATCCTAGTGTCCTAATAGATAGGGTCGAAGGCTCTATGATGAAGGTTTAGGTTGAGAAGGGAATGGTGATATGGTGCTCTAGATGGCTAGCCCCACTTGTTAGTCCTCACCTCAATGAATGTCTGGATGATCTCCTCTCTCGTGAATGCGATGGTCTCTGATGCAAGTTTGTGAGTCTCTATCCTGACCTCGCTGATAATCCTTGTTGCCTTCAGAAATGATTTTGATGATTATAAAATATTAGAGCATAACCTTAACACTAACACTTTTCAAGAATGCCAAAGTCTATTTTTTTGTAGAAAGAAAAAGATCGCTAAATGAATCCATAATCAAATAAAGATCTTTGAGTTATTTGAAACTATTTTTGAAATGGTTTTGGAGTAAGCAGAATCCTCTCTCAAAGCCCGAGCTGACCCATCCTTGATTCGAGCCAGTCCTGGCACGGCATGCACTTATCTCTTTAGCCTAGCACGCAGTCAAGCTGGCTCGATTTGAATCCAAGTCAGCTGTCTTAGAAAGGTAGAAGATCAGTTTTGAATTATTGCTGATCGAGTCGATCCAATTTTCAGTTGAGCCGACTATCTCAAAATAGCAGAAGACTTGTTTGGGAGTTCGCTGATCAAGATAGCTTGAAGCTCTAATCGATTCGGCTGTCTCAGATCAATAGAAATATTATTTTTACTGATTGTTGATCGAGCCAATCTGACATAAAATCGAGCCAACTCTCTCAGAAGGACAGAATGATGCTTTGCATAGAATCTATACTCGAGCTAACTCGAAGCATGAATCGAGCTAGCTCGACGAAATCTGACAGGCGCAATGGCTAGTTCTGCAGAAGTCTGCTTTTATCCAGAATCTTTTTCAATGGCTAACTTCGATCTCCAACAGTCATAAGTGGCTAGAATCCTTGTCAAATCACCAAAAATCCATTTGGAAATGATCAAGAATAAAAAAAAATATATAAAAGAAAATATAATTTAATATCTGGAGATAACCTAAAAGAAAAAAAGATAGTACTTTGAGAAAAGTTAGACTAAAAGAAAGTTCACCAACTTTCATTCAATACTTTCTTGATTCTTCTGAGTGCATTTAAAGAAGAAAGAGAGCATTTATTAGAAACATTCAAAGCATCCTCAAGAAGACAAGCTACAGCAATAACTATCCAAATTGAAATAGGATTTCATAGTGTTGTTTTTACTTCTTTATCTAATTTGGTGTAAGAGTTTCAATTGGGGTTGAAACTTGAAGGATTAACATTGTACCAAGCTTAGTTTAGTTTGGAGGAATCTTAGGTTGAAGGCTTGTAAAGATTTTGATTGATTGATCTGGGTAAAATCAATTGAATTTGTTTATGAGGCTGGTGAAAACAAACATGCTGTAATTAAATGATTATAATAATAATTTTTAATAGATTGCTTGAAAAGTGGATGTAGATGCTGGAAGTGCATCAAACCACTATAAATTCACTATGCTTGTATGTGTGCTTCTCCACTTGTGTATTATTTTTTTTTTACTGCTTAGTAACTTTCTAATCTGCATAGTTCTTTATTTACTCTACATATCACTCATTAAATTTGCTAAAAAATTTAATTATCCAATTCACCCTCCCTCTTGGATTGTCTAGCTGGGCAATAAGTGGTATCGGAGCTTGGTTCTCAGCTAGAACTGATCTAACCATCAGGAGATAAAGATCATGATAACATAATTGGGAGCTTCACTTGCTGAAGGATAATCTACTAATAGACCACCACTTTTCAATAACATAAACTACATATATTGGAAAGGACGTATGAGAATCTTCATTCAAGCTCTCGATTATGATATGTGGAGTATCATAATCAATGGACCGCATACATCCACTATTGTAGTCGATGGCATTAGCACACCCAAACCTGAAAAGGATTGGAGTGAGGAAGATAAGAGATCAATTTAGCTAAATGCCAAGGCTATGAATGTTTTGTATTGTGCCTTAGATGCCAACGAGTTTAACCGAATCTCTACTTGTAATTCTATAAAAAAAATTTAGGATAGACTCAAAGTCACTCATGAGAGCATAAACCAAGTTAAAGAATCTAAAATTAACATGCTAGTGCACCAATATGAGCTTTTCAAAATGAAATCCACTGAATCAATCACAAAAATGTTCACTCATGTCATTGATATAACTAACAGTCTAAAAAGTCTTGGAAAGATTTATTCTAATAATGATTTGGTAAGAAAAATTCTCAAATATTTGTTGAAGTCATGGGAGGCAAAGGTTACTATAATTCAAGAAGCTAATGACTTGAATAAGATGCCTTTAGAAGAGTTGATTGGATCGCTGATGACCCATGAAATCACTATGAAGCAGCACAATGAAGATGAAGAAAAAAAGAAGCGAACCATAGCCCTCAAATCTACTGTAATTGATGAAGAAGGAGATGAGTTAATAGATGAAGATGGAAAAGATGAGGACATAGCACTGATTACAAGAAGGTTTAAGAAGTTTATAAGAAGAAGAAAGCAAGGCTTCAAGAAGAAATTCTTTAACAAAGATGAAATAAGCAAGGACAAGGATAAAAAAAGAAAACTGTCTTTATGCTTTGAGTGCAAAAGACCTGGATATTTCAAGGCTAATTGCTCCAACTTAAAGAAAATGTCAAAAAGGCCAAAAAGAAAGCAATGATTGCAACGTGGAGCGATAGCGATGAATCTAGCTCCGATGAAGAATCCAAAGATATCGTAAACCTGTGTTTCATGGTATAAGAAAATAAGGTAAACTCCAAAATTGCTCAAGAATATTCTCTTGATGAATTACAAGATGCCTTTTATGACCTAATGAAAGAATTTAGAAAGAATTTTGGTAAAAATAAAAATCTAAAAATAACATGTGATATCTTATCCAAGAAAAAGATAAAATTTAATAAAGAAATAAGATTTTATCAGAGAAAAATGATTCATTAAGAAAGAAAGTCCAAATGCTAAAACCATTAGTTGATAAGTTCACATGTAGCTCTGAAAAATTAAAAATGATCTTAAATAATCAAAAAGCTATTGATGATAAAGCTAGAATAGGTTATAATCTTAATAAGAAATAAAAGCTCTTAAAGAATCTTTATACTAAATCAACATCATCATATTTCTCTTTAAATATTGCTTGTTTCTACTCTGGTAAGATAGGACACAAAGCACATGCATGTATTTATAGTAAAACTAATGAAAATTCAGTTAAGAAAATTTGGATTTCCAAGGAAACCATGAATGCTAATGCTAAAGGATCTAAGAAAATTTGGGTACCTAAATCAGCCACTTGATTATTTTGCAGGAATGTCTTGCAGTTGATAAAGTTGAAAGAGCATGGTATTTAGATAGCGACTGTTCAAGACATATGATAGGTGATAAGGACCAATTCATCATTCTTGAGAAAAAGAATGGAGGATTGGTTACTTTTAGTGATAATGGAAAATAAAAAATTATTGGTATTGGTAAAATCAAACTTTCTTCCTCCATCTTTATTGAGAATATTTTACTTGTTGATAACTTAAAGCATAATTTTTTAAGCATAAGTCAATTATGTGACAAAGGATTCAAAGTCATTTTTGAATCATCTCTATGCATAATCACTAGTCCTTTTGATAATAGTATTATGTTCATTAGACATAGACGTGAAAATATCTACATGATTGATCTTAATGAGATAACCATGAAGAAAGGCCAATGTTTTATTGCTAAAGATACTAAGATCAAAAAAACTACTTGGCTATGGCATCGTAGATTAGATCATGTAAGCATGCACACATTATCAAAATTGGTTACCAAAGACTTAATTAAAGGCTTACCTAAATTAAACTTTGAAAATGATCATGTTTGTGATGCATGCCAACTTGGTAAACAAACTAGAAGGAGTTTCAAATCCAAAAATATTATTTCAATATCTAGACCTCTTAAATTAATTCACATGGACTTATTTGGACCTACTAGGACCTCAAGCCTAGGAGGAAAGAAATATGGACTTATGATCATAGATGATTTTTCATATTTTACTTGAATTCTATTTTTAGGACATAAAGATGAAGCTTTTACTACTTTTTCAAAATTCTATAGAAATATTTCAAATAAAAAAACTCAACAATAATTAAAATTAGAAGTGATCATGGTACTGAATTTGAAAATTAAAATTTTAAAATATTTTGTAATGAAAATGGAATAGAACATGTTATGTGAAGCAAATCTTTCAAAATATTTTTGTACTGAAGCCATTAACACTGCTTGTTATATTTTGAATCATATTTTAATCCGTTCTATTCTTAAAAAAACTTTCTATGAACTTTGGAAAGGTAGAAAGCCTAATATCAATTATTTTTATGTATTTGGATGCAAATATTTTATCTTAAATAATGAAAAAGACAAACTTAGAAAATTTGATGCTAAGTCTGATGAGGGTATCTTTCTTGGATACTTAACATCAAGCAAAGCATATAGAGTCTTCAACAAGCATACTTTAGTTGTTGAAGAATCTATTCACATTGTCTTTGATGAATCTAACAATCTTTCATCAAGAAAGGAAGATGCTTTTGATGATGATACAAAAAATTTAGAAAAAAAAGTAAAAGAACTTATCTTGAAAGACAAACCGAATCATGATGAAGAAAGTGAGACAAACAACAATGAACATGAAGAAGTATAAGAAGAAGGTATGAATAAAAAATATTCAGATCTGCCCAATGAATGGAGGTATGCACATAATCATCCTAAAGATCTTATAATTAGTGATCCATCTCAAGATCTAAGAACCAGATCTAATTTTAAAGAACATCATGATTATCTTGCATTTGTCTCTTAAATAGAACCTAAAATAATTGAAGAAGCAGAAAATGATGCAAATTGATTAATTGCCATGCAAAAGGAATTAAATCAATTCAAAACAAATAAAGTATGGATACTAGTTGATAGACCCTCTAATCATCCTATCATTGGCACTAAATGGGTATTCAGAAATAAGCTTGACAAAAATGATAAGGTAATAAGAAATAAAGCTAGATTAATAGCTAAAGAATATAATCAAGAAGAAGGAATAGATTTTGATGAAACTTATGCACCTGTAGCAAGATTAAAGGTTATTAGATTGCTACTTGCTTTTGCTTATTTTATGAATTTCAAATTATACCAATGGATGTAAAAAGTGTATTCTTAAATGATTTTATTGCTGAAGAGGTTTATATAGAGCAACCATTAGGCTTTGAAAATTATAGTCTTCCAAATCATGTTTTCAAACTCAATAAAGCATTGTATGGTTTGAAACAAGCATCAAGAGCATGGTATGATAAATTAAATAAATTTCTGCTCAATAATGACTTTTCTAGAGGTAGTGTAGATACTACATTATTCTTAAAAAAAAAAAATCAGATCTGCTTATTATTCAAATATACATAGATGACATTATCTTTGGTTTAACTAATAAAAATCTTTGTCAAGAATTTGCCAAGTTAATGCAGGATGAATTTGAAATAAGCATGATGGGGGAGCTAACATTCTTCCTTGGGCTTCAAATCAAACAAACTAAGGAAGGTATTTTTCTTTCCCAAACCAAGTATATACAAGAAATATTAAAGAAGTTTGGAATGGAGAATGCAAAGAAAATTGGCACATCCATGAGCCCATCTTGCAAATTGGATAAAGATGAATATGATAAGAATATCGATCAAAAACTTTATAGAGGTATAATTGGCTCTCTACTTTATTTAACTGCTAGTAGACCTGATGTACTTTTTAGTATTTGCATATGTGCTAGATTTCAATATGATCCTAAGGAATCTCACATAATGGCTGTTAAAAGAATCTTAAGATATTTATTAGGTACATAGAACTTAGGACGATGGTATTCTAAGCAAACCTCAATTAATTTAATTGATTTTTTTGATACTAATTATGGAGGTTGTAGAATTGATAGAAAAAATACTTCTCATACATGTCAATTTTTTGGATTAAACTTAATCTCTTGGTTCAGCAAAAAGCAAAATTTGATAGCTTTATCCATGACTAAGGCTGAGTATGTTGCAACCAAAAGTTGCTGTGCTCAACTTCTTTGGATTAAGCAACAACTTAAGAATTATGATATTGAATAAAATAAAATTTTATTAAGATGTGATAACACAAGTGCCATAAACTTAACTAAAAATCTCATTCAACACTCTAGAACAAAATAGATTGAAATTAAGCATTACTTTATTAAAGATCATGTTCAAAAATGTGACATAATACTCGAATTTGTTTTAACTGAAAATCAATTGGCAGATATTTTTACAAAATCTTTGAATGAAGATAGATACAATACAATTAGAGGTGAACTAGAAATTTACAATCTCCTTTGAATAATTGTTCTCTTTATCACTCTTTCTAATAAATTGATTTGAGTTAATTATTTAAAAATTTAAATTAATTTAAAATTTAGCTTTTTCCTCGATTCGAGCTGGCTCAAATATACCTTCGAGCTAGCTCGGCCGCTGAGCTGGCTCAATTGAAAATCAAGCTTGCTCGACAGTCGGGGCCTAGTCCTATATTTAAGTCAATCCTTCTTTCCAAAAGCCTTATTCATCATTTCGAGTCTGCCCCATCTCGATCTTTGTTCTGGCTACTCTCCAAAAAAATCTTTCGAATCACTTTTTCTCTCAATCCACATCTCAAACCCTCTCAGATTCGAGAAGGATGGCACCTAAATCTTACGCGACAGTCTCGAAGAAGTGCCGTACAAAAGAACAATCGTTCGCTCAAAAAAGAGAGGAACGATGAGCTCAGTGCCTTCTACTTCTCCGAACGATCGTCAATGGCTTCCAGAGCTGTCACCACTGGGGGAAAGATCAGTTTCGAATTTTTGGATAAAGAAAACTTTTTGATTGGCTCATGGATTTGATAGCAAGGGTGGAAAATGATTTGTTTGTTGGATACTCCCACTTATCCTCGACTTGTAAGGGAGTTCTTTGAAAATCTAAGAATTGGTTTGGACTCCATTTGGTCAGAGGTCAAAGGAACAAAAATCATCTTAGACCCAAGAAGATTAGGGCACTTGTTACACATGCCTCATGATAGAATTCGAGCTCCTAGTCTAGATAATGACTTTGAAGAACTTAAAAGACTCCTTGGTAGAGAAAATATTGACCACCGAGATATCCACAATGCTAACATTTTGCCAGTTGAGTTGAAGCTTCTCCACAGTATATTGTGTAGAATTTTCTTTTCAAGTATTGGAAGATTTGATTGGTTGTCTTCAAAGGATTTAGCAGTATTTATACATATGGTAAAGGGAACACCATTAAATCTGCCCTTCATGATGATAGAATAGATCAAGAGCACTGCTGGTAGATCAAAAGAAAAAGCTTGCTTACCGTACAGAATGGTCTTCAGCCTCTTATTCACTGAGGTAGGTATAGACTTGGAAGAAAAAAATTTTAAAGCTCTCACTCACACTGACTACTACACCATTCAAACTCTATGTTGGATGAAATTTAAGAAAGAAAATGGTGTATGAATTAAAGAAAATGAAGAAGCACGCCCTCATCTCAGAATGATCCTCTTCTTTAGATTTAGACAGGCCTTCCTCACCGGCACCTGGTGCTCCTCCATCATCCCCTGTACCCACACCGACATCAAGATCAGTTGCTGGAGAACGTCATTCAACTTCTCCTTGTGCTCTTGTGGCTTTTCCAAGCTTTTCAGTTGATAGCATTGTAGAGCAAGTTGTGGGATAAATCTCAAGAAACTTGGATGATATGTTTTCTGACCTCAAACTTCAGTTTACTCAAAGTCTAGAAGAACATAGAATTTCATCTGAAGGACAAATCGATATGATTATCTAGCAAATAACAAATCTATCTCAAAGACTCAAAATTTTAGAAAAAAAGCAATGGATCTTTCGGACAGATTAAGGTATTGAATGGGAAAGTGGCCAATATTAGTAGAAAGGTTGAAGAACTTATCATCACTTAGCATGACGGCACAGACATTATGATATCAGTACTTCAAAAATTTGACAAAATGTTAGGTGATCTAGCCTCTCGGATTTTTTCTCCCTCATCACAGCTTAGACCTTCACCTAGCCAACCTCAATCCTCTTCTGCCAGACCCTCCTTCAGTGCCACCATTAGACCCAGACCTTTTGCAAGAGCCTGGAGCAAACCAATTGCACCTTTCACCTCCTCTTCTGATCCCATCATTGAATTTTTCTCAAACGAGGAATAGTTGACTTAGGACCAAAATCTTATTTTTTTGCGATGTTTCTGAAATGAACTCTAATGTTGTATTGTTTGGTCGTATCTTTTTGTAAACAATGCAAACATGTAATCAACTTCATCTTTTAATGAAAGTTTATTAGTTTCACTGTTTGTAATGTTTATCATGATTGTATTGCTCTATTTCTTATCCTTTTTAATGTTGACAAAAAGGGAGAGAAGAAATACTTGAGCATATAAGCTTGAGCATATAAATTGGATCTCTATTCAATTAATTATAAACTTGAGCATATAAATTAGATCTCTATTCAATTAATTATTCTTAATTAATTTAAAGATTATAATGGATAAAATGCATTCCTTAAGGGGGAGCTAATGTAAGCTGTTATATATCTTAACTTTGTAAAGCATCCATCCCTTCTAATGTTCGTACATTTTGATTTATCATAATTACTTGTGCATATTGAAATTTACATTATTTCTTTATATATCTCTTTAAATCCATAATATACTTTTACTTTGATATGCTCAATATTTTGTCATCATCAAAAGGAAAGAGATTGTTGCCCCCAGAAATGATTTTGATGATTACAAAATATTAGAGCATAACCATAATACTAATACTTTTCAAGAATGCCATAGTCTATTTTTTTTGTAGAAAGAAAAAGATCGCTAAATGAATCTATAATCAAATGAAGATCTTTGAGTTATTTAGAACTATTTTTAAAATAATTTTGGAGTAAGAAGAATCCTCTCTCAAAGCTCGGGCTGACCCATCCTTGATTCGAGCTAGTCCTGGTATGGCATGCACTTATCTCTTTGGCTTGGCACGTAGTTGAGCCAGCTCGATTTAAATCTAAGTCGGCTATCTTAGAAAGATAGAAGATCAATTTTGAATTACTGTTGATCGAGCCGACCCGATTTCTAGCCGAGCCGACTGTCTTAGAGTGGTAGAAGACTTGTTTGGGAGTTCTACTGATCGAGCCAGCTCGAAGCTCCAACCGAGCTGGCTGTCTTAGATCAATAGAAACACTATTTTTGCTAATTGCCGATCTAGCTAGTCTGACACAAAATTAAGCTGGCTCTCTTAGAAAGACAGAACGATGCTTTGCATAGAAACTATACTGGAACCGACTCGAAGCATGAATTGATCTAGCTCGATGGAGTCTGACAGATGCAACGACTAGTTCTGCAGAAGTCTGCTTTCATTCAGAATCTTTTTTCAACGGCTAACTTCAATCTCCAACGATCATAAATGGCTACAATTCTTGTCAAATCATCAAAAAATTATTTGAAAATGATCAAGAACAAAAGAAAAAATGAAAATATAAAAGAAAAACATAGTTTAAGATCTGGAGATAACCTAAAAGAGAAAAAGACAATACTTTAAGAAAAGTTAGATTGAAAGAAAGTTCACCAACTCTCATTCAATACTTTCTTGATTCTTGTGAGTGCATTTAAAGAGGAAAGAGAGCATATATTAGAAACATTCAAAGCATCCTCAAAAAGACAAGCTATAGTGACAACTATCCAAATCAAAATAGGGTTTCACAGTGTTGTATTTACTTCTTTATCTAATTTGGTGTAAGAATTTTAGCTGGGGTTGAAACTTGAAGGATTAACATTGTACCAAACTTAGTTTAGTTTGGAGGAATCTTAGGTTGAAGGCTTATAAAGATTTTGATTGGTTGATCTGGGTAAAATCAATTGAATTTGTTTGTGAGCCCAGTGAAAACAAACACGCTATAATCAAGTGATTATAGTGGTAATTCTCAAAGAATTGCTTGGAGAGTGGATGTAGGTGTTGGAAGTGCACCGAACCACTATAAATCCGCTATGCTTATATGTGTGCTTCTCTTCTTATATGTTGGTCTTTTCTTCTACTACTTAGTAACTTTTTGATCTGCACCATCCTTTATTTACTCTACATATCACTCACTAAATTTACTAAAAATTTTAATAATCCAATTCATTCCCTCCCCCCCTCTTAGATTGTCTAGCTGGGCAACAATCCTAAAGGTGATCCTCTCAACCAATGCATCCTCGTCCAATCTAGAAGAAGGTTTGTCAAGTGTTTCTAGATGGACTACCTCTATTTCAGTCTCTATCTCTGCTGCCTGCTCAATTGGCTTCTCAGTAGAAATATTTGATATAGGAACTGTAGGTGGAGCCTCATCTGGATCTGAATCCTAAGCCTCTCATCTAATCCAACGAGCATCATGCCTCTCGAATCCCATACGATGCAACGACTGCTCGTTATAAGTATCAATGTGCATAAGGGCTAGGATGGTCTTTCCATCAAGGTCTACCTTATGCTCCTAAAATACTAAAGTGAGAGCCATGCCATAGGATAGTGATGTCCTCAATCTCCCTACAGTATCCTCCGTAAGTCTAATAATCATGGCCGGTAAGTTCAAGGGAATCTTTCTAATGACATGATACATGAAGAATACATTCCGACCTGGCACAAAGTTAAATCTACCAGTCTAAGGAAAGAAAATCCGGTTCATCATGTGGTGTAGGAGGCACATTTTAGTAGACAGTTTGTTTGCACTCACCTTCTCTATGTCATTGATGTCGTCTCTTCCCAAAATATACTTAAGACCTTGAGATTTTCTTTCCAATTTATATGTTATATTTTCTTCAGCTTTCATTCTTAAAATTCTTCTCAATTTTTTAGGATCAAAGACAATTGAAACACCTTTAACCTCATATTCTATTACCCCATTTTCACCTTTCAAATTGGAGTAAAACTCTATAACTAGGATGGGGTAGGTCAATGCCTTCAAAGAACAGAAAAATTGCCGACCTAGTCTCTTTAATTTCCTTCCAAAATCAAAGTCATTTTTCTCCAAAAACTCGAAATCAACATTTCTACTTGTGGAGACGGCTCTGGAAGACATTATGGAGCAAGATGGAGTTGCCCGGGAAGAAGAAGGTTCTGCCAGTGGCGAAGGAGATGTTGCTGGTGGCTGAGAAGTTGATCTAAGCTCTGCACGCTACTTGGAGCACCATTCATGATCGGGAGGAGGTGTGGGAGATGGGCTAGGGCTCTAATTTTTTGAATGCCTCATCCTTCTCCAAGAGGCGATGTGCTTCCTGGGTGCCATGGAGATCAAATCATGACAAAATCCAACAAAAAATGGGATAGGATGGCTCGGTTGGTCACAGGAGCACTTAGGGAGAGCTTTCAGTTCGAAATAAAAGTTATCGAAGGAATAGAAAAATGGGATGGCTTAGGTTATAAAATTCCATCCTGAAAAAGGGGTCAACTCATCTTAAATTTGAGTCGACTTCAATAAAAATTATGGTCGACTCCTCGTAGAACTATTTTATTTTCTATTCAAAACTCGAGTTGGCTCCTTTATCTCAAGAGTTGACTTCTTGATACAGAAATAGTTCAAAGAAGTTTCAAATTAAGAAAATTTGATCAAATTGAATGAAAATTAATTTGCAACCAAATTGAGGGTCAAGAATGATATTCAGATCAAATTGGAGGATCAAAAATAGATTAATTAGGGGTTTGATAAATAATCAAATCAAGGATATCAAGAGATGTGAATCTAGATAATAGCTCTATGAGTTTAATTCAACTAAAAATTTCAAATCCTTAGGGGAAAACTTAGTATGCAATGCGAATCAATAGGTCAAGCACTTGATCTCTTATGATTAGAGTGTTTTATCTTTAAGTGCTTAGATCATGCAATTTTTGAAAAATTTTGACAATTAAGCATCTTATAGGAAAATGTCAAATTTTAGTTCAATTTGTCATTTTTGCAATCAAATAGATCCATGTACAATAATGCTTCTTTTAATTTAAGTTTTCAAGGAATACATATTTGATATGAGGAAGCTAAGATATCATGTTGAATTTTAAGAGAATTTTAGTTAATATCAATTAAACATGATACATAGAGGAGAGTAAGTTGATTTTGAATTTGATATAAAATTAATAAGTTCAAACATTCAAATGATAAATCATCAAAATCAATCATTTATTCTAAATAAATTTAGAAAATATTAATGATATGATGTAGAGAAAAGTTTAGCTTTTATCAAATAACATTACCCATCCAATTTTATTTTCAAGGCATACATCTAAAAAAAATTTTCTCCTTTCATTCCATTGGATCCTTGGTATACCTGTAAAATCATTTTTTAAGCTTTGGTACCCAAATCATCTTGGGTCCATAGAGATTAGAGTACATGATTTCTTTTGAAATTCAAATTTGTTTGATTAATACATGACCAATTCTTTTAATGTTGAACTCTGAAATTTTGCGGCCAATTTGGTTACATTTAAAATATTTAATAGAATAATTTTCAAATGAAACTTTTGTGAACTTATTTTTTACAAAATGCTATTTTCTTAAAGGATTATACACAATTCCTACATTGTTGAAAATAGATTTTTTATTTTTCAGCATTAATTGAAGTTTTTTAAAACTAAATATAAACTTTTAAATAATGGACTTCAATATTTCTATCTCTTCTTTTAATTTTGCATTTTGTTCCATAAAAGATTTTTTATATTTCAAAAGCTTCTCTTTTTCTTCAATTAAAGATTTTTCAGATTTAAGAAGTTCTTCTTTTTTTTTAGTTAAAGTATTCTTTTTTCTTAAAATATCTTTTTTTTCTAATAAGAGTTTATTCTTTTCATCAGCTAAAAGAAGATTAGACTTTTTGAGCTTTTTATTTTTCAATTTTATCTTTTTGAATTCATCCATTAAATCATTAAATACCTCAAATAATTTTTTAAATATAAATTAGAAAGAGTTTTCAGAATTTATTCCATCCTCAATGCCATGAGGCAAAGATTTGCCGCTTTCTCTTCCTCATCCAAGCTTGAAGTGTCACTATCTTCCCAAATTTCTAACATTGCTCTTTTTTTTGCTCTTTTGGGATGCTTTCTGAGTAAGGGGCAATCCGACTTATAGTGTCCCCTTTTGCTGTAATTATAGTAAGTGATATTCTTTTTTTCTTTTCTTCTTTTTTTTGAGCCATATTCAACTCGCGTGAGTGAACCTATCAACTCTTCTAAGAACAGCTTGGTAAGATCTTTTGCTTCTTATATGGCTATCACTTTTGCTTTTCATTTATTTGGTAAGACCTTAAAACTCTATAAATAAGTTTATAGTTAGTATAGGTTTTACCAAGACCATTCAAAGTATTAATAATATCAGTAAATTTGAAAAACATATCAGAAATAGACTCATATTTTTTCATTTTAAATATTTCATACTTGTGAATAAGCAAATTAATTTTAAACTCTTTAACTTGGCTTGTTCCTTTATGAGTTATTTCTAATCTTTTTCATTTTTTTTGACTGATATACAAGTAGATATTCTATTGAATTCATATACATTAAGAGAGCAATAAAGTACATTGATGACTTTAGCATTTAATTGAGCCATCTTCATATCATACTCATCCTAATTCTTTTTGGGTTTAGAAAGAGATACACTATTAACTACTAATATGGATGTGTGAGATCCTCTAGTTATGACTCTCCATATATCATAATCTAAAGTTTGTATAAAAATTCTCATTCTAGCTTTTCAAAAAATATAATTTGACCCATCAAATAGTGCTAGCCTCGAAGTTGATTGTTCTTCGATAAATGAGGAACCAACCAGGGCTGCCATGATCTTTGGCTCTTTAATCGTTAGGTTAATAATTAAATATTAGAGTATCCACTCTGATACCAATTGTTGCCCAGAGATAGCAATCCAAGAGAGAGGATGAATTGGATTCTAATAAAATTTTAACCAAATTTAAGCTCTTAACAAGTATGCACTTCAAATTAACTTATACTATAAGAAAAAAGGTTATTTGTGATGGCTAGCCATCGATAAAAATTTTTTGGATAAAGCCTAGTCACTAATTATGGTTATTAGCAATGGCAAAACTCCCATCGCTAATAAAGATAATTAGCAATATACAGTGCCATTGCTAATATCTTTTATTTTATTTTATAATTAAAATTTTAAAATACTATAAATAATGGCATATCCTATTACGACGGCATATCCTATCGCTAGTTCCATCTCTAATATTTTTTTATTTTATTTTATTTTTTAATTTAAATTTTTAAAAGATTATTAGTGATGGTATTTTTCATCTCTAATGCTATCACTAATACTTTTTTATTTTATTTTTTAAAATTTAAATTTAAAAAATTATTAGCTATGGCATATGTCTTTGCTAATATCATTGTTAATAGTTTTTTAATTTTTTTTAAAAATTATAATTAAATTTTTTAGTGGCACACAAAAAAGGTCGATCCAGAGAATGATCTCTTTGCTAGAGGATGACCCATGGATCGACTTTTATTGTTCTGTCATTCAAAAATAGAAATGGAATGTTTCTATTGTGCCACAAGAGATGATCCATGGATCAACCCCTATGATAAAAATTTTCATAACAACAAGTTTTTTAGTCCATTTTTGATGTATTAAATGCTTAATAAATACTCTCCAACAGTTCTAAATGGCTACTAGCTACTCATTCTCTAACATTGATTGACGGTATAAACGTATTCAAAAGAAAAAAAACTCAAAAAAAATTATGAAAATAGGATTCATGAAAAGATTTTTCAGCTCTAAGTCAAAGAAGCCTTCATTTGAACCTTCACCACCTCTCAAAAGTAGATTCAACTCTTCATTCCATTTGAGGGTGTTCTCAAAGGCTTTTTCTATTATGTGTAAAGTATATTTAATGATTTATTGTGTGAGCTAATTTTTGTTTATCATTGTAAACCATCTTTTTCTTACTTGTTGTTTTGAGTGTAAGTTTTGAAGGGTTCCAAAACTTAAGAAGGTTAATTTGAATCTTGAATCGGAGTATATAGGATTGTTCCAAAATATTTAGAACCTCTTTCAAAATAATTTACAAAAAATTTAGATAATATAAAACTATTAAAAAAATACTTTTAAAAAATACCTATGTATTTAAATAAAAATTAATATAGGAAAGAGAAGAATAATAAGCATGTTCTAAGCATTGGTAGTTTAATCTTTTCTTTTATCAATTTCTTCTATCCTCCAATTAGTCCTTACACTTCAACTTCATAAATATTTTAAAAATATAATTGCATAAAACTATATACGTACATAACATATTAGACATATATGTATACATACTACATAAATACATGTCTAGAGACAATATATTCTAAAAATAAATAAATTTAATATATAAATAAAAATTAAAAATAAAATAAAGAATATATCATTGAATATGATCAAGATCACCTGGATGGAGTAGTGGAGAAGATTCATTGTGATGGAAGGCCTCGCAAGCCACATCTATCTCTTCACCTTAGCGAGGATCCCACCTCCCACCCGTTTGAGACTCTGAGAATGAACAAGTAGAGAAAAATGCAGAGGAAAATAGAAAAAATCAATAAAAATGAAGAAAATGTTGACAAATAAAAAAGGAAGACCTTTTCTCGCATAGATTGTTCAACTTTTTTTTGCTTTTTTTCTTTTTTCTTTATTTTTTTCTCTTTCTTAAATTTTTATGGGAAGGATTGCACATAAGGAAGAAGGTGGAAGCACCTACAAGAAGGACTCAGGAAGAATTCCAGGCAAAAAGAAAAAAGAAAAGAAAAAATGGAGACATGTGGAAAGAAAAGCACCTACAGAAGATCGGGGGGAGGCGGACCAAGGGCTCGGGGAGGCCGGGAGGCGACCAAGGGCTCATGGTTGGAAGCTCAAGGAGGCTAGAGGTGGCCGTATAAATCTAAAATTATTACTGCATATCAGACTTATCTTTAGTCAATAAATAAACATAAATTCTATAAGATACAACACAAAAATGCTAATAAAATACAAGTTCATGTCTTATTATTAGATTATAGAAAGCTATCATGCATCCCATGTCTCTTGAATTAATGCAAATGTTCCATGTGCCTGAACAGATCTAAAATTAAGAAAGGAAGAGAAGAAAGTTGTGTAAACTAAAGCTTAGTATATCATAGCCACCCATAATGGAAAACAAATGAGAAACAGCAAGGCTAAATTTGAGATTTGTAAGGGTATAAATGTCATTTTATCTTTTCTTGACCTTGCTAAATATCTTGAGGCATTAGGTCATAGAACAAGGATAGTGTTCAAATCCACTGTACTTTTCATTATTTAAAGTTATTTCTCAGCTATGGGCCTTCATCTTACATTAATTTATAGAAAGGTTGGTCTTAGATGAAGAGAAAGTTTTACATTCTTCCATAAGGTAAGAAATCTATCATGTACTACAACAATAAATTCTATTGGATCAATTCTTCTTTAATATCTCAATCTTATATATCATTCCAAGATATTTAATTAGTACTGTAACCAAACAATATTATCTTCTAGATACAAGACAAATAATTTTGTCGAGCTCTCATTGTGTATTGCCATCTTGAAAATAGAGTTATGAGGGCTAAAACCTAACCATCCAAGTGTTCCCTTTGTAAAAGAAACCTATACAAATGGTTACTCCATCTTTAATCACTTTCCATTGGTTGCAGAATTATCATAACAAACGACTCAGTCCAGCATATGAGATGGAGAAGGGTAATTAAAAAGCAAGATAGGATGAGGATAAAGTAATTAAAAGTCCCTAACAAGTTTTGTCTATTCATTTGAGAAGAAGGTCATTTGGAAGAATAAGATTGAGCCTTTCAAACTTTTTGTTAGTGAACTCGAGGCTAAAACCAAACTCTAATAAGTAATGCTGAGCTAACTTTAAAATGATTAATGAAAATATAACACATTTAATATGCAACTATATTATCAGGCTTCTTACTGACAGCCTATATCTTCTCAAATATTGGCTACCAATGAAAGCTCTAAGATAACCTATCAGCCTTGTAATTATTCTATGTGAGATTTATATATTTGATTTGATTGGAGAAATAAGGAAGCAACTCTTTTAATCCACTCAACTTAGACCTCTAATAAAAGATATTAGAAAATAATACAAGTTTAAAAAGCAAGGTTTTGAGCCTTCTTTGCTTTCATTAATTGATAAGAGAATCGATGTGTAAAACCTCTATTCATACAAGTAAGGCACATATATCCAAATTTAAGTCAAATTCCTTCTCAAGTTAAAAGAAGAGATCTTTTCCTAAAATAATATAGAATCTCAAGTTAAATATCATCGCTAATACTCACAATAGTATGCACATTGGCGTAGGAATGAGATCGCGGGGCAGGAGCCGAAGGGTCAGGGTTGCCGGCTGGGGGCGGTAGGATAAGGGCTACTTGGTGATAAGTACCATAAATTTATCAATAAAAATATTAATTTATTAATTAATTTATATTTATTTTTAAAAATTAATAATCAATTTATATATATTTTTAAAAATTAATATTTTTATTAATTAAAAATTAATTAAAAATAATAAAAATAAAAAATTAAATATTATTATCAAAAAAAGAACTCAATTTTTTGATTACAACAAAATAAGTTTGGAACAAATCGAAGCTAAAATGGATAAGATATAAATTTAAAAAAAAAATTAATTAAAATTAAAAAAAAAATGATTCAGTCGGCTCCGTAAGCCAAGCTGACGCGTCAAGCCAAGCCACTGAAGCGACTAAGTCGCAGAAGCTGCCCGCCGATCCACGAAACCAGGCGTGGACCGCTATTTCAGCAAATTTCGGCCAATCAGAGCATGTTGCATGGTGGACCTAGACCATTAAGAGGTTCACAGAAAATTCATTATGGCGTACAGGGGTAAAATGATAACTTCACATAGCAAAGCATGCATTAATTGATTGCGGTCTGCGGTGTGGTCGGTCTATGCAGTTCACAGCTATAGAAATTGTGCCATTCTATGGTCCAGATTGATGTCGGTCTAGATCCAATTGCGAGAGTTGTTTCCTACTTTGATTTGGTTTTTCCAGCTCTCCCTAATCATGATCCGATGGCCGACAGCACTCCAAACGTCGATCCGATGGTCCAGAAAGCTTCTGACATTGATTAAGGCATCCAGGCATGCGATCAATGATCCGATCTTCTCCATCTTGCATGATCCAATGGCTAGAACTTAATTCGACTCGATCTGGACTGATACACATCCATTTTTGGTATTTTTTTGGACCGTTGGATTCCTATTGAATGGCCAGACTTCATCAAATTCATCTAGAAGCTGTTTTAATCCAAATTTTACTCAAATTTTTTTCTATTTTGATAATTAAAATGGCTCTTAGTCCCACATTGCTTGTAAAAAAATCCTCTAACTCTCCAACACCTATTTAAAGGATCCTAAGCCTTCAAATCAATCTGTCTTCGGTTATGAAAAGAAGTTTAGTAAAGATTAGAGCCATGCTTGGATTAGAGGCTGCTTCAAGGCAACGAATGATGTGAAGAAGAGCTGGCTTCTACACCATCTTAATGCCGACGTCGATCCAAGATCAGAGATCAGCTTTTAATTTTTATTTTATTTTTTTTTAAATTTTATCTATTTAAATTCTAAAATTTTAATTAATGTGAAGTTTTATTTCTTGCTATTTAAATTTCAACTCTTTATTTTTAATTATAATTTAATTTTTATACTTTATTTTAATTATTCTTTATTTTTATTGCAAGTAGATGCTAAGATCTGAGTAGTAGATCTTAGCAACCAAAATTTATTTTCATGTTATTTTAATTTCTGCCATTTAATTTTATGTAATTTTAAATTTTATTTTTCAACTTCAATTCTGCTTTTAAGCTTTTTTTTTTATAAAAAATTAAAGATTTCAAATCAATGCATTGCCTTCCCTGTGGATTCGATCCGACTCACTACTTTCTACCTATTTTTAATTATTTTAAGAAGTCGGATTAAACTGATAAACACGGTGTCTTAACAACAACATCGTGCTCTTATCAAATTTTTGGCACCATTGCCGGAGAAGGCATAAAAATTAATTTTTTAAATTTTTTTAATTTTTTAAATTTTTTTATAAATAAATTATAAATAATTTTTATTTTTTTATAAATATTGCTTACTAACTTTTTTTATTTATTTTGCAGAAAAAGCGATAAAAGAAGTAAAAAATTAAGGAAAGCAAATCATCTAATCTTGTTTGGTGAGATGAATCCTAACCTTAGATCTCTTAATTTTTTTATTTTTATTTTTAAATTAATTTTAAAAAACATCCACTTAAACCTAATTAAATGCTTCATGACAAGATTAGAAATCCTAACTGCTTAGAGCATGCATCATATTATTTTTATTTTTATTTTTATTTTTTTTGGTGATTGTTGGAGGCAAGGTAAGCTTTTCAAAATTTAATTAAGTTGCATGCATCTAGATTAAATTGCATAAAATCTCTTGCTTGAAAAAAAAAATTATGCGTATTCATATTAAACCAAATTAAGGGCAACACCCAATTAAACAAGATAAGATGAAGATTTAATTATCCTTTCTTGGTCTACAAACAACTAACCAGCATCCTGCATTAACCTAAGTCTTTAATTAAAATTAATTAGACATCGATCCTAGAAACTCGAGCTCATTAGGATAAGAAATTCTAAAAGTTGGATTGGATTAGGATTAGTCAATTTAACTAGTATCTAGACAAGTGGTTCAGAAACGATTGAATCCAAAGGAAGGTGGTTACTTAATTGATTCCGTTAGCTTATCTAGTCAAGCACAATTGATGTCTAAAGTAAGCAACGAGAAGACTCCCACTGATCTTATACTTACCTAGTTGGTTGATTGACTAATCTTACACTTAGAGAGCTTGAAGATGATCTTGATAGTTAGGAGTTATCTAGATCTAAGACAATCCCTAGTTAGGATTGTTTGCTTAACTTGATTGCTAACCAATATTAAACCTAATGAAACCCTAATTCCTCTCTCTCTCTCTTCTTAGGACATTCTTTTTAGAACTCTTCTTTCTTTCTTCTCCTTTTTTTATTAAAAATTAAATTAAATTAAACTAAATTAAAAATAATAAGAAAATAATAATAATATAATTTTTTTAAAAAAATAATAAATTTTTTTTAAAAAAATAATAAAATATTTAAAAAAACTCTAAAAAAATTTTGAACCATACATTATGGTTGCACTAATACATACACGATAGAAAATCACTTTACCTGATCTAATTGAATCTAATCATAAAATTGAATGGCTGAACCATATTAAACCCAATAATCAAATGGCTGAAAATTTTAGAGAACCATCTAGATAGATGAAGAAATATTTTATTTCTTCCGCCTATAACCCATCGACTTGTATCCAAATACTTGATATCCATGCTATCTACTATGAGATTAAGCCGACCATAATTCAGATGCTCCCATCTTTCTATGAAAATACTAATGAAGATCCTTATAAGTATCTAGATGAATTTTTAAAAATCTGCTCTATGGTGAAGATTCAAAATTTAACCAATGATGCTCTTAGATTAATTTTACTCTTTTTTTTCTTAAAAAATAAAGCCAAGTACTGGCTTGGCACGATAGGAAGATCAATCCAAACTTGGGCTGAATTACAAAGTAAATTTTTTAAGAAATTTTATCTCATAGGCCGAACAAACATCATGAGGTGAGTTATCACTAGATTTGCTCAACTTTCAGGAGAATAAATTCACGAGTCATGGGAGAGATTTAAGAAACTTATTAGAAAATATCCATATCATGATCTGTCTAAGTGACAAATAGTTCAAGCTTTCTATGAGAATTTAGGAGATCAATATAGATAGATGGTAGATGCATCCTATGGAGATACATTCATGAACAAGAGTGAGGACGAAGTCTATACCTTGTTTAAAATCTTGAGTGAAAACTTAATTAATCATGCTTCATTATCTTTCTACCAAACTTGGGTAGGGATCCATGAATTTAAACATCTAGAATCTAGTCCTAAGGTTGATTCGAATTTGATGAATAAAATAGACTTTCTTACCCAAAAATTAGATCAACTCCTAACCGTAAGTCAACAACCTCCTGCACAATCCACATCATCTTCTAATTATCAGATAGATTGTTCAATCTGTGCTAGCCCAATCCATTATGTTAGTGAATATCCCATGGTTGCATAATTTTTATCTTTTATCTAAGAACAAGTTCAAGCTGCACAAGGCTACTCCAAGCTGATTAATGATCCTTTTTCAAATTCGATTGGAGGAACCATCTTGATTTTTCTTGGATATCCCAATGGACTCAAGCTCGGATCTAATATCAAAATTATGCCTATAATAAGAGTTAGTCTTTTCAATCATTGTATTATAATCAGCCATCATACCCACCTCCTCGATAGATCAATTTAGCCGATGATAGATTTAATCAACTTCAATAATTAATTCTGAATCAAAAATAATCAATCTTAACTTAACAACAATCTATCGTTAGGCTAGAAGCACAGATAGGATAATTAGCTGAGTCTAATATAAGGAGAGAACTAGGTCAACTGTCGAGTCAATCAATTCTTAAAATCAATCTATCCATTGTCCATCAACCATCTGGACTAAGTCATCAATCTAATATCCCACTTAAGAATCCATAATTAGAGAATATCAAAGTAATTTCTGAACTTAAAAATTACAGGATTCTTATGGATCCATATCAAGATCAGGTGAGAGAGGCTAGTACTAATGCTAGTCAAGATAAAAATTTAGAGGAACGGATTAGTACTGAAGCTATCTACATAGAAGAATCTGAGCCAGAAACTAGTACTGATACTGATTTCAATTTAAATGAGATACATAAAGGAAAGAAGAGAATAGATGATTTATCTGAGACCTATAAACCAATACTCCTATTTTCTTCACCCCTAAAAATCGATTCTTCTTACAAAAACTAAGAGGCATACAATGAAAAGTCAATAAAGTTATTTAAGCAAGATCATATTAATTTACCTTCAGAATTAAACCCACCTTTAGTCATTCTTCCAGTATCCAGTGTATCAAATTTACCTCTTAATTCAAAAATTCAATTCATGAGCATTCTAAAAGAACAAATAGAAAAAATTCTTGACAAACAAGGATTTGAGAATGGGGTCATAAAATATGTTTCCAAATTTAACAATGAATATATCAATAATGGGATTATAAACTATCTTCCTAAGATTGGCAATCCAAAATCATTAAAATTTGTCAATTCAGTATTTGACATGGGATAGTAAGCTACATTGTGTCTGACTGAAGATGGTAAACTTAGCGCTTATTAGGAGGCAACCCATTATTTAGTTCTTTCATCTAATTTTTTTTTTTAGTTTATTTTTTTAGAATATTTTGAATAAATTAGAGGAAGAGTCAAATTTCAAAGGCATGTACTGCACCATAAACAACGAACACATTGAGTCAGGTGTATTCTTTTTTTTTTTATTACATCATTTATTTTTTCTTCTCCATTAAAGATAATGTCAATTAAGTTAGGAGAAAGAATAATATAAATTTTTAATTTTCTAAAAAGTTTTCAAAATAAGTTAGTATTTAGCATTTAGACATCCAATTATGCTTAAGAATCAAGTTAAACTAAGCATTTTTAAAAGAAAATTGATGCATAGATCAAAAAATTTATGAGATATTGAGGGATCAAATATTAAAAAAATTTAATAAAAAATTAAGTCCAGAACATAAAATATTTTTTTTTAAGTAATTCTAATTTTTTCTATCAGCATCAAAGAAGAATCTACTTTTTATGAGCTTATGTAGGATAACTATACATTTCTTCATAATAATTAAAAAATAAAATAAAATAGTTTTTAAGTACTTCTCACTGAGTAACCGGACCTTTTTGCCTAAGCAAGCATTAAGTTTTGCATCAAAAGATGGAATGGATAAAGAAGCTCATTGTAAAGCTAGTCTTAACTCGTAGTCTATTTGATTTGAGCTAGTAAGTCCGAGGGGTATTTTATAACTAATATCCTAAAATCAACTAATTTGGAAGTCATGGATCCAAGACTCGCTATATAAATCAAATAGAAAGCTTAAGGGGTTAAGACACTCAATAGCGGTACAACGTTAAAAAAAATATATTAATTTTTCATCAAATAATTAGATCTTATTGTCTAAGTAAGCAATGATATTCACATCAAAAAATAAATAATATAAATAAAAAAATTAATATATGAAGGATGGAAGTAGTAATACACTTATCCATATAAAAGTCTAGATGACTCAGAGATAAAGATAACGATAATTTAAAAAAAATTCAAAAAAATTAAATATTTTTTACTTAATTCTTCTATTGATAAGTATTAATACCCCAATGACATGTCTCACTAAAGTTCTACTGAACATCAATGATTATTTTGAAAATTGCTTCAGTGAAATTCGAAACTATAAAGTTAAAAAGTATCTAAAACTAAATTCTTTCTTTACTTGATGACAAGCAAAGTTTAACTTAAGGGATGTGATAAGTACCATAAATTTATTAATAAAAATATTAATTTATTAATTAATTTATATTTATTTTTAAAAATTAATAATCAATTTATATATTTTTTAAAAACTAATATTTTATTAATTAAAAATTAATTAAAAATAAAAATTAAAAAATAAAATATTATCATCAATGAAAAGAGCTCAATTTTTTTATCACAATGAAATAAGTTTGGAGAAAATCAAAGATAAAATGGATAAGATATAATATTTTTTAAAAAAATTAATTAAAATTAAAAAAAAAAGCTCAGTCGGCTCTGCAAGCCAAGTCGATTAAGTCATAGAAGCCACCCATCGATCCACGAAATCAGGCATGGACCGTCAGCTCAGTGAATTTCGATCAATTGGAGCATGCCACATGGTGGACCTAGACCGTTAAGAGGTTCATTAGAAATTCATCACGGCGTATAGGAGCAAAATGATAATTTCATATAGCAAAGCATGTATTGATTAGTTGCGGTCTATGATGTGGTTGGTTTATGTGGTCCACAGCTACAGGAATTATGCCATCCTACGGTCCAGATCTAACAACTGAGGTCATTTCCTACTTTAATTTGGTTTTCCCAACTCTCCTTGATCACGATCCGATGGTCAACAGCGCTCCAAACATCGATCTAATGGTCTAGAAAGCTTTTGATAGTGATTAAGGCATCCAGGAATACGATCAATGGCCAGATCTTCTCCATCTTGCATGATCCAATGACTAGAACTTAATCCGACTTGTCCATTTTTGGTATCTTTTGGACTGTTGAATTTCTATTGAATGACTATACTTCATCAGATTCATCCAGAAGCTATTTTAATCTGAATTTTACTTGAATTTCTTTCTATTTTGATTATTAAAATGGCCCTTAGTCCCACATTGCCTACAGAAAATTCCTCCAACCCTCCAACACCTATTTAAAGGACCCTAGGCTTCCAAATCAATCTGTCTTCAGTCATGGAAAGGAGTTTGGTAAAGATTAGAGCCATGCTTAGATTAGAGGCTGCTTCAAGATAATGGGTGCTGTTGGTGCAGAATTTGATTGACGTCGGATCGAACTGGAGTCAAGAAAGATGAGGAGTTCGACAGAGTTCCAGAAAGAAGAAAAAAGCCTCAAGAAAATGTATCTGGGGATCCCTTCTTATAGACGAAGCCTGTTGTAACTGTCTTGATTAATGAGTCGTAACCATCCTGATAAATATCGATCGTGATTATCTTGATAAATGACAATCATAATTATCATGATAATTGTAACCATTCAGTAGTGGGATCGTCTGTAGGAATCCATCTGAAGGAACGGTTCGAAAGAAGTTTGGCTCTTATAGAAATCCAACTGCTAGAGGAGTCCGGAAGGAGTTTGACTTTCGTAGAAGCTCAGTTGATGGAGGAGTTCAAAAGAAGTTCGACTTCTGTAGAAGTCCGACTGCTGAAGGGGTTTGAAAGGAGCTCGGCTTTCGTAGAAGCCCGGCTGCTGGAGGAGTCCGGAAGAAGTTCGGCTTCCATAGAAGTCCGACTATTGGAGGAGTCTGGAAGGAGTTCAACTTTCGTAGAAGCTCGGTTGCTGGAGGAGTTCGGAAGGAGTTTGACTTTCATAGAAGCTCGATTGCTGAAGGAGTTCGAAAGGAGTTCGACTGTTAAGAAGTTTGACTGACTGAAGAGGTTCGGTTGGGGCTCGATCGCTGAAAAGTTTGGCTAGGTTTGTTCACTGGGTAGTTCGGCCACTAAATGAATCCGATTGTTAGGAAGAGAATTTTTGATTGAAGTTCTTCCATGATTACCAACTGCATTAGGCTAAGCTTCAGATTGAACTTCGATGGGAGTGAGATTTATCCCCAATAATAGTCCCCCCCACTTTCGAGTTCGAAACTCGAAGAAAGAGAGTACAAAAAGGACGACTGCCAAAGTCCTCTTCAAGGCTATGCACCTTGTCTCCAGCCAAGGTTGAAAGTATAGTTAAAGCTCGAGAAAGATCTTGTCTCCTGTTGTTGTCGAGCACAATGGGACCGTCTTCGAGGCCTTTCCTCTCATCCCATCTAAAATGATCGAAATGGACGAGGTCTTCAACTTTGCTCACGTTAGGATGAGGTTCTCCTCCTATTTTTAATGGGTTGTGGGGGCACATAAGGGCCATTGTCAGGGCCTCTCCCCCCATCTCATCAAAAATGAACGAGGCCTTCGACTTTACTCACGTTAGGATGAGGTTCTCCTCCTATTCCTAATGGACTGTGGGGGCACATAAGGGCCGTTGATAGGGCCTCTTCCTCCATCTCATCTAAAATGAATGAGGTCTTCGACTTTGCTTGCATTAGGATGAGGTTCTTCTTCTATTCCTAACAGGCTGTGGGAGCACATAAAGACTGTTGTGAGGGCCTCTCCCCCCATCTTGTCTAAAATGAACGAAGCCTTCGACTTGCTTATGTTTGGAGGATGTTCTCCTCCTATTCCTAACATGGCCGAGAGAGATCTTATCTCTAGCCGAGGTTGACTCGGTCGCTCGGGAGAAATCTTATCTCTAGCTGAGGTTGGCATGATTGCTCGAGAGAGATCTTATCTCTAGCCAAGGTTGACTCGGTCGCTCGTAAGAGATCTTATCTCAAGTCAAGGTTGAAGCTCGAGGAAGATCTTATCTCCTACAGCTAAGGTTGGCTCGATCACTCGAAAGAGATCTTATCTCTAGCCGAGGTTGAAGCTCGATCACTCGAAAGAGATCTTATCTCTGACTGAGGTTGGTTCGGTCACTCGAGAGAGATCTATCTCTGGCTGAGGTTGTCGCTCGAGAGAGATCTTATCTCTAGCCAAGGTTGAAGCTCAGTCGCTCAGAAGAGATCTTATCTCTAACCAAGGTTGGCTCGGACACTCGGGAGAGATCCTATCTCTAGTCGAGGTTGAAGCTCGGGCACTCGAAAGAGATCCTATCTCCAGTCGAGGTTGACTCGGATGCTCGAAAGAGATCCTATCTCTAGCCGAGGTTGAAGAACTTTATCCTGCTCATATTAGGATGAGATTCTCCTCCTGCTCCTAACACGGCCACTATTGATTGCTTCTTCTCTATCATCACATAGTTTTTGCACCAAAAAATAATAATATCAAAAAGAAGGAATTTTATTGAATTGAAGAAAAATTACTGGCAGCACGTTCTCAAATTCTTTGCATTTCAGGGTCGTAGGAGCGTTGTTCCTTCGAGTTCCTTTAGGTGATAAGATCCGAGCCAGACGACCTCCTCTATTTCATGTTGGCCTTCTCAATTTGGAGCAAACTTCTATTAGCTTTGAGGATGAGAGATAACGGCTTATCGAGGTACCGAGCCCCCCAGGGGTAATGTTGATGACACCAGGAGGCGGCCGACCTCCTTGTTGTTCCTGGCTACGACGGCACCATTGGTCGATCTTCTTCTGCTTCAAGCTGGCATCATAGGAATTGACCCAGTCGGCCCTTTCTGATGAGCTCCTTGATTTCATCTCGGAGCTGAATGCATTCCTCAGTATCGTGACCGTGGTCACAGTGGTAAAGATAGTATTTGCTTTGATTATGCTTGTTCGGAGGAGACTGTAATTCCCTTGATCTTGGTAGCTGACTTTTGATTTTCATTAGAACTTGAGTTCGAGGAGCATTAAGGGGGGCATAGTTGTGAAATCTTTCGAGGAGAGGACTTCTTCGCACCCTTCTGTCGGGGCTTCCTTGATGATGAGCTCGAGGAGTTCAGGCTCGCTTGTGTCCGGGAAAAGTTCGTGAGCGCGGCCGAACTTCACTCGACCCTCCATCGATGGCGGGTCTATTAGACTCGTTCGTCCATCGCTCTCCTGCGACTTCTTCATCCTTCAATTTGAAGGCTTTTTCTGCATGGGCATATCTCTCAGCTCAGGCTAGCAGATCGATAAAGTTTTTGGGATACTTTTTTTTCAGAGAAAATAGCAAATCATTCTTCTAAAGGCTGTCCTTGAGCACGACCATTGCAACAGACTGGTTCAGGTCCCGGACCTCCAATGCCGCAGCATTAAATCAGATGACATAAGCCCGAATGAATTTTTCCTCCTTCTACTTGACATTCGTCAGAGAATCCAAACTTCGGCATGGATGTCGGCTGCTGACGAAGTGAGCCATGAACTGATGGCTCATCTGATCAAAAGAGAAGATCGTACTCGACTTCAACGCTGAGTACTAGTTTCTTACTGCTTCCTTTAAGGTAAATAGAAAAGCTCAGCATAATATGGTATCTGGTGCACCATGAAGCAGCATCATGGTTCGGAAGGCCTCCAGATGATTAATCGGATCAGAGGTTCCATCGTAGCTTTCAAGTTGAGGAAGCTTGAAGTTAGGTGGAATGGGTTCTTGCATAATTCAGAGAGAGAAAGGAGGATCGGTGCGGACGTCGTCATGGTGAGCTGGGGCGACATGATCGAGCTCTTCAATCCATCAGTCCATCTTTCATAGTTTATGATTGAGGACGTCATCTTGATCGCAGATCTTGAAGGACATCCAACTACAGATGGAAAAGATCTCCTCCAGAGGAGAACTATGATCCAAATTTGGATCCTCTACTCTTTATTTTTCCTTCCTAACGGCGACAGGCATGCTAGCCCAAATGCTCTTCCTTGGGATCGATTCTTAATAATCTGATGGTGGGTTTCTTGATAGAGTCACCATCAGAGGCTGTTGCATGGCCTGTACCATCTCGGTGAGGCCCTAAACCCACTGTATCAGTAGGTTAAACTACTCTGGATCCACTATAGCTGCAGGTGGAGCTTGAGTTATCGGAGTTGAAGTAAAAACTGATGTATCTGAATAGGATCTGACTGTAGAGGCCATTGATGATCGGGTTGAAGCTTTCCTAGGAGGCATTTTTTTTCTGGAAAGAACTTTAGATCGCTGTTGAGCACTCTTTTAAGATCAAAAAAATCTTAAGAACAGAGGGCCCTCCTTTTAGTGCTAATTCTGTTGGTGCAGAATTTAGTTGACACCAGATTGAGCTGGAGTCGAGGAAGATGAGGTTGTCGTCGGTGATCTGCAAAATAAAGTTTCATCCGGAGTCAGTGATGGTGGCTCCGGTAGGATCCTCTGACGGTCAAGTTAGTTTTTCTGACCAACAGAAATGAAGTGCTCAGAGAGGAGTTCGACAGACTTTCAGGAAGGAGAAAAAAGCCTCGAGAAAATGTATCTGGGGGTTCCTTCTTATAGACGGAGCCTGTTGTAACTGCCTTGATTAATGATTGTCGTAACCATCCTGATAAATACCGATCATGATTATCTAGATAAATGATAATCATAATTATCATGATAATTATAACCATTCAGTAGTGGAATCGTCTGTAGGAATCCATCTGAAGAAACGGTCCGGAAGGAGTTCGGCTCCTATAGGAATCCAACCACTAGAGGAGTCCGAAAGGAGTTTGGCTTCCATAGAAGCTCGATTGATGGAGGAGTCCAGAAGAAGTTTGGCTTTCATAGAAGCTCGACTGCTGGAGGAGTCTGGAAGGTGTTCGACTTCCATAGAAGCCCGGCTGCTGGAGGAGTCTGGAAGGAGTTCGACTTCCATAGAAGCTCGATTGCTGGAGGAGTTCGGAAAAAGTTTGACTTCCGTAGAAGCTCGACTGCTGAAGGAGTTCGAAAAAAATTTGGCTGCTAAGAAGTTCGACCGACTGAAGAGGTTCGGCTAGGGCTCAGTCGCTAAGAAGTTTGGCTAGCTTTGTCCGCTGGGTAGTTCAGCCACTGAATGAATCCGACTACTAGGGAGAGAATTTTTGATTGAAGCTCTTTCGTGATTACCAACTGCATTAGGCTAAGCTTCAGACTGGACTTCGATGGAAGTGAGATTTATCCCCAATAGGTGCTGTGAAGAAGAGCTGGCTTCTATACCATCTCAATGTCGATGCCGATCCAAGATAAGAGATCAGCTTTTAATTTTTATTTTTTATTTTTTAAATTTTATGTATTTAAATTTTTAAATTTTAATTAATGCAAAATTTTATTTTTTACTCTTTAAATTTTAGCTCTTTATTTTTAATTATAATTTAATTTTTATATTTTATTTTAATTATTCTTTATTTTTATTGCAAGTAGATGCCAAGATCTAGGTAGTAGATCTTAGTATCCAAAATTTATTTTCATGCTATTTTAATTTTACTATTTAATTTTATGTAATTTTAAATTTTATTTTTTGACTTTAATTCTGCTTTTAAATATTTTTTTTCTTTTTTTTAAAAAAATTAAAGATTTCAAATCAAAGCACTGCCTTTCCTATGGATTCGATCTGACTCACTGCTTTCTACCTATTTTTAATTATTTTAAAAAATTAAAATAAATCGATAAATATGGTGTCTTAACGATAACATCATGCTTTATCATGCGGTCAGGCCAACGGGGATGGGGCCATGGGAAGGCCGTCGGGTGAGGTGGGCTAAGGCGACTGGCTTGGGGTTGCAGCAGAGGATGTGCCGATGGTCTTATGGCGGCAGTGGGCAAGCGGGACTGAGACGGCTGGCTTGGGGCAACCACGGGAGAGGTAGGGTTGGGATGGCATACTCGGGGTTACAACGTAGGAGGCACTGATGGGGTCAGGATGGACGCAAGAGAGGCAGGGCCAAGGTGATCGGCTCGAGGCCATGGCATAAGAGGCACTAGCAGGAACGGGGTGGCCATAGGCGAGGCAGGGCAAGGGCAGTGGGATCGAGGCAGCTACAAGCAAGACGGGGTCGGGATGGTGGGGTCGGGGCGATCATGTAGGAGGTGCGGTGAGCTCAGGCAAGGAGGGGCTGGGGTGATAGGCCAAGGCTGGGGCATAGGAGGCATTGGCAGGGTCAGGACATCGGGATGGAGGGATGCGTAGGGAGCAGGGAATGCCAAGAAGGATGTGCTAAGGAGAGGGGTCACCATCAGTCAGAAGGAGGCATCGACAGGTAGGAAAAAGCTGAAAAGGAGAAGAATGAGAGGGGATTCATGGGGAGGAGAACTAGTGCAAAAAAAAAATTAAGCTAAAACGGAGGAGAATGAGATGGCATTTATGGGAAGGAGGAGAAAGAGCATGGAAAGAAATTTTTTTTCCTTCTGATGGGGTAGGGACTATTATCGATGACAAAGCAATCCATCGATAATATGGTTAGTAAAGCTTCTATTGGTGCAGAATCTGATCGACATCGGATCGAGTTGGAGCTGAGGAAGAGGTCATCGTCGGTGACCTACAAAATAAAATCTCATTCGGAGTCAATGGTGGTGGCTCGGAAAGGATCCTCTGATGATCAAGTCAGCTCTTCTGACCAATAGAAATAGAGTACTCAGAAAAGAGTTTGGTAGAGTTTCGAGAAAGAGAAGAGAGCTTAAAAAAAATGTATATGAGGGTCTCTTTTTATAGATGGAGTCTGTAGCAGACTGATAGTGACAGCCATAATCGTCCAGTAGTGGGCCGCTCGGAACTGTGTAGAGTTTGGTATGGAGAGAGAGGTGTCGTCAGACTGATAGTGACAGCCATAACCGTCTGGTAGTGGGCTGCTCAGGGTCGTATGAAATTTATTATAGAGAGAGGAGTGTCATCAAACTGATAGTGACCGTTCGTCGAGATTTAATAGCCATAGTTCGAAGGAAGCAGGCATGGTTGGTGAAGAACTTTGATATATATCAATTTCAGAGAAGTTCGAACTCCTAAAGGGAATACGTCTGGAGGAGATCATCTGGGAGAAATACTACTTGAAATCTGAAAGTAATCCATTAGAGGAATTCAGATGAAGTTTGGCTGAAGAAGAAGTTTGGAAGGAGTTTGGCTCCTATAGAAATCCGACTGAAAGAGAGGTCCGAAAGAAGTTCGGCTCCTGTAGGAATCCAACTGAAGGAGAGCTTCGAGAGGAGTTCGGCTCCTATAGGAATTCGACTGAAGGAGAGGTTCGAAAGAAGTTCGACTCCTAGAGGAATTCGACTGAAGGAGTGATCTGGAAGGAGTTTGGCTCCTATAGAAATTCGACTGAAGGAGAAGTCTGGAAGGAGTTTGGCTCCTGAAGGTATCCGACTGAAGGAGACATTCGGAAGGAGTTTGGCTCCTATAGAAATTCGACTGAAGGAGAGATCCGAAAGGAGTTTGGCTCCCGAAGGAATCTGACTAAAGAAGAGGTCCAGGAGTTCAACTTTTGTAGGAATTTGACTGAAGGAGAAGTTCGAAAAGAGTTCGACTGATGGAGAAGTCCGATCAAAGGAGAAGTCCGAGAAGAGTTTGACTGATGGAGAAGTCCAAAAGGAGTCCAACTGATGGAGAAGTTCGGATGAAGTTTGGCTCCTATAGGCATCCGACTAAAGGAGAGGTTCGAAAGGAGTTTGGCTCCTGCAGAAATCCGATTAAAAGGGAGGTCCGAAAAAAAATTTGGCTTTCGAAGGAATCCGACTGAAGGAGAGATTCGAAAGGAGTTTGGCTCTTTGGAGGAATTTGATTGAAGGAGAAGTTCGGAAGGAGTTGAGCTCCTAGAGGAATCCGACCGAAGAAGAACTCCTAGAAGGAGTTTAGCTCCTAGAGAAATTTGATTGAAAGAGAAGTTCAGAAGGAATTTGGCTCTTAGAGGAATCCAACTGAAGAAAAGGTCCAAAAGGAGTTCGGCTCTTAGAGGAATCCATTTGAAGGAGAGGTCCGAAAAGAGTTTGGCTCCTGAAAGAATTCGACAGAAGGAGAAATCCGAAAGAAGTTCAGCCGCTGGAGGAGTTCGGCTAGGGTTCGACCGCTGAAGGAGTTCAACTGGGGTTCAACCATTGGAGGAGTTCGGCTGGGGTTCGATCGCTGAGAAGTTTGGTAGGCTGAAGGAGTTCGAGTAAGGTTCGACTGCTGGAAGGATTTGGTTGGGGTCCGATCGTTCGAGGAGAATTCTCGATTGAAGCTCTTCCGTGATTACTAGTTGCATTAGGCTAAGCATCAGACTAGACTTCGGTGAGAGTGGGATTTATCCCCAATAATAGTCTTTCCACTTTCGAGTTTGAAATTCGAAGGAAGGGAGCATAAAAAAAACGACTGCTGAAGTTTTCTTCCAGACTCTGCATCCGTTCAGATTGAAGCTCGGAAGAGATCTTATCTTCAACTGAGGTTGAAGGAGATCTTATCTTCAACCGAGGTTGAAGGAGATCTTATCTCCTGTTGAAGTTGACGTTGAAGCTCGGAGAAGATCTTATCTCCAAGTCGAGGTTGAAGGAAGATCTTATCTCCTATTGAGGTTGACCGTTGAAGCTCGGAGGAGATATCTTATCTCCTGTTGAGATTGCCGTTAAAGCTTGGGAGAGATCTTATCTTCAGTCGAGATTGAAGAAGATCTTATCTCCGTTGAGGTTGAATTGAAGCTCGGAAGATCTTATCTCCAGTCAGATCTTATCTTTCGAGGTTGAAGTTGGGCTCGAGAAAGATCTTATCTCCAACCGAGGTTGAAGAAGATCTTATCTCCTGTTGAGTTGACGTTGAAGCTTGGGAGAGATCTTATCTCCAGTCGAGGTTGAAGGAGATCTTATCTCCTATTGAGGTTGCCGTTGAAGCTCAGGAGAGATCTTATCTTCAGTCGAGGTTGAAGGAGATCTTATCTCTTGTTGATGTTGAAGTTGAAGCTCGGGAGAGATCTTATCTCCAGTCGAGGTTGAAGAAGATCTTATCTCCTGTTGAGGTTGCCAGTTGAAGCTCGGAGGAAGATCTTATCTCCAATCGAGGTTGAAGGAGATCTTATCTCCTATTGATGTTGAAATTGAAGCTTGAGGGAGATCTTATCTCCAGTCGATATTGAAGGAGATCTTATCTCCTATTGAGGTTGCCGTTGAAGCTCGGAGGAGATCTTATCTTTAACCGAGGTTGAAGAAGATCTTATCTTCTATTGACTTTGAAGTTCGAAGGAGATCTTATCTCCAACCGAGGTAGAAGGAGATCTTATCTTCTGTTGAGGTTGACGTTGAAACTCGGGGGAGATCTTATCTCCAGCCAAGGTTAAAGGAGATCTTATCTCTTGTTAACATTGACGTTGAAGCTCGAGAGAGATCTTATCTCCAACCAAGGTTGAAGAAGATCTTATCTTCTATTGAGGTTGACGTTGAAGCTCGATGGAGATCTTATCTCCAACCAAGGTTGAAGGAGATCTTATCTCCTATTGATGTTGACGTTGAAGCTTGGGGGAGATCTTATCTCCAGTCGAGGTTGAAGGACCCCTTTTCTCACCTCGTCTAAAATGAACGAGGCCTTCGACTTTGCTCACATTAGGATGAGGTTCTCCTCCAATTCCTAATGGATTGTAGAGGCACATAAGAGCCGTTGTCAGGACCTCTCCCCTCATCTCGTCTAAAATGAACGAGGCCTTAGACTTTACTCACGTTAGGATGAGGTTCTCCTCCTGTTCCTAACGGACTGTAGGGATACATAAGGATCATTGTCAGGGCCTCTCCCTCATCTCGTCTAAAATAAATGTGGTATTTAATTTTGCTCACGTTAGGATGAGGTTCTTCTCTTATTTCTAACGGGCTGTAGAGGCACATAAGGGTCGTTGTCAGGACCTCTCTTCTCATCTCGTCTAAAATGAATGAGGCCTTCGACTTGCTCATGTCAGGACGAGGTTCTCCTTCTGTTCCTAACATGGCCACTATTAATTACTTCTTTTCTATCATCACATAGTTTTTGCACTAAGAAACAATAATATTGAAATAGAGGAGTTTTATTGAAGAAAAATTACCAATAGTATATTCTTAAATTCTCTGAATTTCAAGGTCGTGGGAGCGTTGTTCCTCCGAGCTCCTTCAGACGATAAATTTTGGATCGAACGACCTTCTCTACTTCATACGGGCCTTTCTAATTTGGGACAAGCTTTTCCTAGCTCTGAGGCTGAGAGATGGTGGCTCACCGAAGTACTAAGCCCCTCAGAGATAGCATTGATGATGTCGAAAGACGGTCGATCTTCTTATTGTTCCTTCCTCATTAGTGGTTCTAGCTGCGATAGCACCCTTGGCTGATCTTCTCTTGCTTCAGATCGACGTCTGTGGAGCATTGAGGGGAGGCATAGTTGTGAAACCTTCTGGGGGGAGCATTTTTACACCCTTTCATCGGGCTTCTTTGACGATGAGTTCAAGGAGGTGTTCGGGCTCGCTTGCGCTCGGAGGGAGTCCATGAGCATGACCAAACTTCATTCGATCCTCCATCAGCCATGGGTTTACTAGACTCGACCGTCTGTCACTCTCCTATGACTTCCTCATCTCTCAATTTAAAAACTTCTTCCGCTCAGGCATATCCTTCAGCCTGAGCTAGCAAATCGACAAAGTTTGTGGGATACTTTTTTTTCAGAGAGAACAGCAAATCATTCTTCTAAAGGCCGCCCTTGAGTGCGGCCATTGCAATAGACTGGTTCAAATTTTGGACCTTCAATGCAGTAGCATTAAACTGGATGACATAAACCTGGATAAATTTTTCCTTCTTCTGCTCGATATTCATCAGAACCTCGGTGCGGACATTGGCTGCTAATGAAGTGAGCCACAAACTGATGGCTCATCTGGTCAAAAAAGAAGATCGTACCCGACTTCAACGTCGAGTACCAATTTCTTACTTCTTTCTTTAAGATAGATGAAAAAGCTCAGCATAAGATGACGTCTAGTGCGCTATGGAGCAGCATCATAGTTTGAAAGGCCTTCAGGTGATCGATCGAATTAGAGATTCCATTGTAGCTTTCAAACCGAGGAAAGCTCGAAGTTCGGCGAAATAGACTCTTGCATAATTTAGGAAGAGAAAGGGGAGATCGGTGCAGACATCGTCATGGTGAGTCGGGGCGACGTGGTGGAGTTCCTCAATCCACTGATCCATCCTTCATAGTTTCTGATCGAGGACGTCATCTCGATCGCAAACCTTGAAAGACTTCTGACTATAGATAGGGAAGGTTTCTTTCGGAGAAGAATCACGATCCGAACGAGGATCCTCTACTCTCTGTTTCTTCTTTCCAGGGGCGACGGGTATGCTAGTCTAAATGCTCTTCCTTGGAATCATTTTTGACATTCTGATAGCAGATTTTTTGATGGAATCACTGTCGGAGGCTACCACATAGCTTGCACCATCTCAATGAGGCCTTGAACCTACTACATCAGCAGCTTAAACTGCTCTGAATCTACCATAGCCACCGATGGAGGAGGAGGTTGAAGTACCGATGCTGGAGCCGAAATAGATGAGTCTGGCTTGGATCTGACAGTAGAAGCGGTAGATCTTTGAGTAGTCACCTTCTTTGGAGGCATTTCTTAGGATTGAGGGAGAAGATGGAGATGGACCTTGAAGAAGAAGATCCATAGGATCGATTAAGCACTTCTTTAAGAACAAGGGTACCTTAGGAATAGCAAGCCCTTTCTCTAGTATCAATCCTATTGGTGCAGAATCTGATCGACATCGGATCGAGTTGGAGTCGAGGAAGAGGTCATCATCGATGATTTGCAAAATGAAGTCCCATCCAGAGTTGGTGGTGGTGGCTCCGGAAGGATCCTTCGATGATTAAGTCAGCTCTTCTGGTCAATAGAAATAGAGTGCTCAGGAAAGAATTCGATAGAGTTTCAGAAAAAAGAAGATATCTTAGAGAAAACATATCTGAGGGTCCCTTTTTATAGACAGAGCCTATAGCAGACTGATAGTGACAGCCATAACCATCCGATAATGGGTCGCTTGAGGTCGCATGAGATTTGTTATGAAGAAAAAGGTATCGCTAGACTGATAGTGACAGCCATAACCATTCGATAGTGGGCCGCATGGGGTTTGCTATGGAGAGAGGGATGCCGTTAGACTGATAGTGACCATTTATCAAGATTTAATAGCCATAGTTCGGAGGAAGCAAGTGTTGGTTAGTGAAGAACTTTGACATATATTAATTCTAGAGAAGTTCGGACTCCTGAAGGAAATACGTCTGAAGGGGATCATCTAGGAGGAATACTACTTGAAATCTGAAAGTAATCTGTTGGAGAAATTCAGATAAAGTTTGACTGAAGGAGAGGTCCGGAAGGAGTTCGGCTCCTATAAAAATTCGACTGAAGGAGTGATTCGAAAGGAGTTCGGCTCTTATAAAAATCTGACTGAAGAAAAAGTCCGAAAGGAGTTCGGCTCCTGGAGGTATTCGACTGAAGGAGAGGTCCGAAAGGAGTTCGGTTTCTGTAGGAATTCGATTGAAGGAGAGGTTCAAAAGGAGTTTGGCTCCTATAGAAATCCGACTGAAGAAGAAGTCTGTGAGGAGTCCGATTGACGGAGAAGTTCGATCGAAGGAGAAGTCTGGAAAGAGTTTAACTGATGGAGAAGTTCAGAAGGAGTCCAGCTGATGAAGAAGTCTAGATGGAGTTTGGCTCCTATAGGCATCTGACTAAAGGAGAGGTCTGGAAGGAATTTAGCTCCTGAAGGAATCCGACTGTAGGGAAGGTTCGAAAAAAGTTTGGCTTTCGGAGGAATCCGATTGAAAGAAAGATTCGGAAGGAGTTCGGCTCCTGAAGGAATCTGATTGAAGGAGAAGTTCGAAAGGAGTTGGGCTCCTAAAAGAATCCGATTGAATGAGAAGTCTTAGAAGGAGTTCGGCTCCTGAAGGAATCCAATTGAAAGAGAAGTCTGAAAGAAGTTCGGCTCTTGGAGAAATCTGACTGAAGGGAAGGTTCGAAAGGAGTTTGGCTCTTGAGAGAATCCATCTGAAGGAGTGATCCGAAAGGAGTTCGGCTCTTGGAGGAATCCAATTGAAGGAGAAATCTGGAAAGAGTTCGGCTAGGGCTCGACCGCTGAAGGAGTTCGACTGAAGTTTGGCCATTGGAGGAGTTTAGCTGGGGTTCGATCGTTGAGAAGTTTGGCTGGTTGAAGGAGTTCGGCTAAGGTTCGACCACTGGAGGGGTTCGATTGGGGTCCGACCGCTAGAGGAGAATTTTCGATCGAAGCTCTTCCATGATTATCAGTTGGACTTCGGAGGGAGCAGGATTTATCTCCAACAGCTTCATTTTTCTTGCTAGGATATTAACAATGGTAGTTTCCATCGCTAATATCCATCTATCGTCGCTAATTCTATTAATTTTTTTAAAATATTAAATTTTAATATTAATTTTTTAAAAAAATTTAAAATAATATTTTTTCAAAATTATTAGCGACGACAAGTTGCTCCATCGCTAAAACTATCTCTAAGAATATTAAATTTTAATATAATATTTTAATATTAAGTTTTTTTCTCTTCTTTATCATTTTTTGGGTGGTTAAAAATCATTATTAGGTTTTATTAAATTTTTGGGCTTAATTAATTTATGGATCAAATTCTAATTAATTTAAATTAGATTTAATTTAATTAGACTTGATTTGATTTAAAATTAATTGAATTTTAATATTTCAAAGAGGACTTAGATTCAAAGCCTAATTGAATTAAGTTTGAAAGGATTTCGAATTGGATTTGATTCGAATTCGAATTAGATTCGAATCAAATCATGGATCAAGTTTTAATTGATTTAAATTAAATTTAACTTAATTAAACTTGACTTAATTTGAGGCTAATTAAATTTTATAATCCAAGTAGGACTTAGATTCAAAGCCTAATTGAATTAGATTTGATCAGATTTCAAATTTGATTCGAATCATGTTCGAATTGGATTCAAATTGAATCATGGATCAAATACTAATTAACTTAAATCAAATTTAATTTAATTAGACTTAACTTAATTTGAGGCTAATTGGATTTTATAATCTATATAGGACTTAGATTTAAAGCCAAATTAAATTAGGTTAGATAGGATTTTGAATTAGATTCGAATTGAATCATGGATCAAGTCCTAATTGATTTAAATTAGATTTAATTTAAGTAGGCTTAACTTAATTTGAGACTAATTGAGTTTTATAATCTAAGTAGAACTTAGATTCAAAGCCTAATTAAATTAGTTTGATAGAATTTTGAATTAGATTCGAATTGAATCTGAATTGGATTCGAATTAAACCTAAATTAAAATTTTATTTTTTAATTAATTTAAATTAGATTAAATTATTTAGGCTTGACTTAATTTGAGAATAATTGGATTTTACAATCTAATTAATATTTAGACTCAAAGTCTAATTGAATTAGGTTTGATAGGATTTCAAATTGGATTCGAATCGGGATCGAATTGGATTTGAATTGAACCTAAATTTAAAACTATTTTTTTAAATTAATTTAAATTTAATTAAATTTAATTAAACTTGACTTAATTTAAAAGTAATTAAATTTTACTATCCAAGTAGGACTTGGATTCAAAGTCTAATTGAATTATGATTGACATGATTTCGAATTGGATTCAAATCTGGTTCGAATTAGATTCGAATTAAATCTAAATTAAAAAATATTTTTTTAATTGATTTAAATTAGATTAATTTAATTAATTTTGACTTAATTTGAGGCTAATTAAATTTTATAATCCAAGTACGACTTGGATTTAAAACCTAATTAAATTTGGTTTGGTAGGATTTTGAATTAGATTCGAATTGGATCCGAATTAAATCTGAATTATTTTTTAGATTATTAGTAATAAAAAAAATATCACCATCACTAATTTCATCACTAATGATATTTTTAAATAAAATTAGTTTTTAATTTATTATTCAAATTTTTTTAAAAAGTTATTAGTGATGGTAAAATTTTCATTACTAATAACTCAAATTCGTCATCGCTAATAATTATTTTATATTTAAATATTATTAAAAAATTAAAAATTTTAAATATTTTTATGATGATTTTTGCCATCGCTAATAATTAATAGTATTAGAAACGACAAGATTTTTTGTTGGTTTTATGGTGGCTAAAATGGATTATTAGCAATGAAAATTTTTTCCATCACTAATATCATTGCTAATATTCAAAATTCTTGTAGTGTTAAGTTAGTTTGATTGTGAGATAAATGCAATATATATAGCAGTGGAATCAAAATGTAAATGAAACTATGCAAGAATTAAGCTAGTACAAAGCAAGAATTAAGAGCAAGTAATGCAAGAACGTAAAGAGAGCAAAAAACTACATAAACATAAGAAGATTTATAGTGGTTCGGTGCAATCCGACATCTGCATCCATTCTTCAAGCTCTTTTTAGAAATTTTACTATAATCTTTTTGATTACAATGCATTTATCTTTTCGAGCTCTCAAATAAATCTAGTTGGTTCTTTGGGATTACCAACCAAAATCGTATACCGATAGTTTTTCGAGCTCACTATCAAGCTAGTTGGTTTTTCAGACTCACCAACCAAAATCTATAATGTTTAATTTCGGACTTGGACGGGTCTAATCCCTCAAATTTTTTTTCTCTAAAGAAACTTGTAGAAAAACAAAAATATAAGATAGAGTTTTTAGCTCAAGAATAAAAATAGAAAAACAAACTCATTAAGCATGAAGAAGAGACTGAAAGATTGGCTTGTTGAAGCTTTACTTTCTCTTCTTTGAAGCTTAAGAGAATGCTTGAGATGTTGTGGAAGATAGCTCTTGAATGTCTTCTGAATTTAAATCTTGAATCCTCTCTTATTCTCTCTTTTTGATATGCAATGAAATTTACTAAATTTCAAAATAATTTTTCTCTTAATCTCTCTTAATCTTGCTTCCCAAATATTTCTCTTGCCTTTAATAGTCTTAATGATGGCTCCATTGAAAGCCTTGAAATAGCCATTGGAGTGGAGAAATAGCTATTTGAAGGGTTGCAAAAAATCTATCCCAACTGGGGTCGACTCCGATTCTATAGGGATTGACTCCAATTTTTCTCGAGTCGACTCAGCCTCCAGGTCCAAAAATGCTATGCTATATATTTTTCTGAGAAAGCTGTCTCGCCTATTGCTAAAGTCGGCTCGACCATTAGTGTCGACTTCAATTCTGCTGGGGTCGACTCTAATCGGGCAATCCTGAAATTATAGTTCTCTATTTTTTATAAGAGAGTCAGCTTCTACTGGGCTTGAGTTGACTCAAAATCATGCACTAGACTTCTTCAATGTGCCAGGATTGACTTCAATCTTCCTGGGGTCGACTCCAATCCTCCTAAAATTTGAAATTGCTCATTTTAGTACCTATTTCAGTAAAGGAATCAACTCCTTTGACTCTGGGGTCGACTCCACTAAATCTAAACTTGATTTTTTTTTTTAAAATCCTTGACATAGTGAATTTTGAGGAGATCTTTTTCATAGGATATTTTTTCAATTTGAGTACTTGAAAAGACCTACATTCAACCTTAAAATACATTATCAATATCATTTATACTCAATATTTTAGAATCATCAAAATTAATTTTAGGATCAATACGGAGCTGGATCCGATGAGGCCACCATTGCTATTAGAGACCTTGGCTGAGGCGGAGGTGGAGTCGAAGAACCTAGTTTTTTCTTCTTTGAAGGCTCGACCTCTGGGTACGAGCCCGATCTCTTTTTGCCATTCCTCCCGAGCACACCTTCAATGTCTTCAATTGTCAGCTTCATTTCTATAATGACAAAAGAAAGGGATTAGAAGTTTGCAGTGAGGAAAAACAAAATAATAAGAAAGCACGAAGAATAATAATACGTGATGAGGAGCGACGTGGCTAATGCCTACATCGTACAATCCCTGCTTGGTCAACAGGTTCTTAAACTTGGGGACATGGATACCGACCAGAATCTGGTAGTCTTCTAGGGCCTCTTTAAGAGGATCCCTCTCATTGTTCGGCTTAAGCCAAGGCTCACCTTAGGTGATCCCAAAGCCCTAAGGACTATCTAAAGAAATAAAAAAGTACATATTCTTTCAACTATGTATAGAAGATGGCAGACTGGCTACAATCTTACACCTAGGCAGGAGGAGAAGTACCACCACTCCTTGTCGTAGGGGTGCTTCTTAAAAAATAAAAACCTTAAAGGTGAGCACCTAGGGGACATTTTGGCAATGTCGCAAATCAAAACAAAAGCGACTAAAGCCCAAATCATGTTTGGAGCAATCTAAGTGGGAAGAATCTTATAATAATCTAATATGTTGTAGTTGAAAGGATGAAGAGAAAATCGAAGATTAAAGAGGAGTGCCTCCTCATAAAAAGCCACACAGCCTTTTGGAGGAATGAAAATCCTATTGTACTTACTGGGTGAAAGTAATCTTAAGGAAGAAGGGATGAAATATTGAATCTGAAACCTTCGCAGGTCAGATTCAACGAGATGCAATTCTTCATGGATGGGTCCCAGAGACACATGGTTCCAATTACGAGGGGCCTCATTGGAGACTCTCCAAGAACTAACTCTAGGCTCTCTTAGAGAAGAAGAACTAGAAGGTTCAGGACTACTATTTTCTCTCTATCTACGAGGAGCCATAAAGTCAAAGAGAGAGGAATAAAAACCTATGGAGGTAACAAAATATCAGACAGACGAAATGAAGGTGAAGACTAAGAGCTGGGAAGCTAAAGAACTTAAACTCAAGAGATGAAGAAGTAAAAGATGAACCAGCCAAATGACATCTTATCGAAAGTGTGGTCAGGAGATGCTGGAAGTTATTGTTTGGAAAGAAAACCTCGAGAACAATAGATGCAGTAGTAATGGTGGAAAGGGTAAATTCCAAGCCCAAATGATCATATTAATAAGGGATACAAACAGTTCCAATTATCTGATTTTTGCCATTCGACGCTACTATAATGGCTGAATCCACAACCAAAAAATGGAAACAATGGAGCATTGCCACCTAGCGTTATGTGGTAGGTTGAGGAAAGATGCCAAAAACTGACTTTCTTTGAAATCATTACGACTCCTCAAACACTGCCCTAACATTACTGCAGAAAGAACCTGATGAATACTTTTTTTGAATTTAGACGACATGCCCCTTCATACGCCATGATAAATAATTAATGTAGAGTGATAGTGAAATGGCGCAACAATAGGATTCATGCCGTTACAAGCACTAAATGGTAATCAAACTTAGAAGTGTCAGATGACTCCGATCTGAGTTAAAGTGCCATCTCAGCAATAAACTGATATAAGTAACCGATGTCTCCAACCGCTACCTATCGAAGTAGAATTCTCATTACATCAGTAAAGATCCGAAGTTGTATTCTACTACTCCAATTGCATCAATAAAGCTTCACAAAGATAGAGGAGAGGAGCTCATTGCAACACATGACCGTAGAATCCAAATGGAGATCTACTTCCCAGTACCAAAAAAAAGAAAAAGAAAGAAAGAAAAGAAGAGAGAGCAAGAAGAAATACTTTTTGAATTAGAAAGTGGGGGGCAAGTGTTAGGCAATAGTTGATCCATCTTATGACATGTTCGACCTTCGAAGATGTGGCGAATACTTGGTGCTATAATATGGACGATCTGGGATGAATGTTCTATGCAACATTGATGTTGTTGTTAATAGCTAATCATCTAAAGTCGGCTTTTAGACAAGGTCGACATCATCAGTATTTTCCCAACTTCACCTCATCTTCGTCTTGATTCTTTATGAGCCATACTACATTTTTGAAGCTATGAGAAGTCATTAGTGCACGGATTATTCTGAGTTGGCATTTGGTTATAATTGCATCTATCTCCCCACATGTGGGTAGCTGGCCCCGTAACCAATCGTTAACAACCCACTACTCCAGTTCAGGTGGTTGCTAACTCCCTAACAAACTTTTTCCTATGAAAAAAAAAGGAAGAAAGGAGGGTATCAAGGAAGAGGATAAAAAGAAAAAGAAAAATCTTTGAACACCATCTCTTTCTATTGTTCTTACTATCTTTCTTTACTATTTTTCTTCTCCAACTTTCACTAACTTAACTATCGGAAGGTCCCTCACTAGAGAACCCTCCATCTCCTTCTCTAGTGTGTGTCGACTTTCTTTGTAGATGACTGAAATGTTGACCGGTGCCAATCTACTCTAGCTTGTCGAAAGATCTGAATGGTCATACCCTATTGAAGAGGCACAGCAACAAATATATTATAAGTATAAATAAAAATATTAATTTTACAATAATAACTAATATTTTTTAGGATTAATAATTTACAAGATTAATAAATATATTTTTATCAAATATATTAATAAATTATTATAGTATTTTTATATGATTATGTAATATATTTGGAGTAGTTTTGGTATTATATTGTCGGTGATCTTGGATTCCATGCTAAATATGTTACTTATAGATATTTAGAGATTTTTAAATATTGCCAAACATGATGGTCTTAATCATGGGGGATCGGACTATGCTGATTAGGATCAGCAATGATTCTATTTGGGTTACATAGTGGTTAGGAGGAAAAAGATAAATTTATTTTGGACTTTTAATGGGTTTGTAGTTTTATAAGAAAACCATGTTTTTGGCTTATATTCGTGTGTATAGTGTATTTAAAATATAAACAAAGTAGCAATAATTATTTCTTTTAAAATTATGCATTTTCTTCACCTTAGAACAAATGTGACAAACCATAACTCTTTTTCAATAAGGTGAGCAGCATGGCTATGATTAGTATTCAAACCTAGGTCAATAATAACCAACATCCAGTGACTCTTCTAACTCAACCAATTATCACCCTCAAAAATATAATGTTGCTAGCATGTTTGATGGTTAAATATTTCTTTCTCAACCAAGGATACTATATATAAACTAATAGCAATAATAAAAACACACTACTTCCCTGCCATGTGCGTATTAATAAAGTGACATTCGCACCCATATTCAAGCTTTGAATCTAATTCTGGAATATTATTTGTACTCGTATCCAACTCAACTATATCTGATACATAGTGGATACTGGATACGCAACTTTTGGGATATAGTATACATATCCAAAAGCTTGATCCGGCAAATCAAGGGAATATTATATTAATGCCCTCAATTTGACCACTTTATTAAATCAAATGTCACTAAAGTGTCCAAATTCATATCATGTGGATTATCTTTGTGAGTGCAAGTCAACAGATGCCCATGTTATATAGTCTTTTATTTTTATCATAGATAAGATTTTAATTAACTATCACCATCTAAACGAGCTTAGATTGAGATGATGAGTGTAGACCCTAACTTTGTAGAGTCATTAAATCCAACATTTAAAATGTCCAAGGGAATGGTGACTACCCACAAGCATTCATCCTTGGTCATTTTACTTTTTCTTCCGGAATAAGCAATTAAAATTTCTTTATATTGATTGATCAACAAAATTAAAAGGAATTATCTTAGGTGCTGAAACTTCATTGTTGTTTTGGCACTAGATGAGAAACATTATGTATTTCATGGAACATCAATCTTTTGCTCCCTAAATACATCAAAATATCATCATTAATTCTGCAAACATTGCCCTTTTTATTCACTTATATTTTTGGGTGACATGTTACACATCATTTGAGTTTGTTTAACTAATTTACAAGCATATATACGGTGTCGTAATACATTCAGAATTAGATTGGTGATGCCAAGTGAAAATAATTATAGGATATGAAACTACCTTAGTCAAGATATAGGTACAAAACTTATTATGTCTAGGTGTATATATTATACTCCTTATGTGGTGTAATACCCCAGCAATTTGGCATGATTTTTAAAGTAGCAAGAAAAAAAAGAAACAAGGAATGAAGAAGAAGACTCTCGATGGGAGTCTACTTCTTCTCCCCAATCCCTTCAAAATACGGACTTCAATGGATGATCGGACTCCGATGAGGGGTCTATAAAACCCCCCCCCTCCTCCCTCTAATCATCTCACCCCGCCAAATCTCGATCAACAATAATGGGAATCTGATGAAGAGTTTCAAATTTTTTTTTCCATCAAGTTTTATTTTATTTTTTTCCATCGAGGTCTCTCAATGAGCTGCCGTGTTCCATTGCCTAATTGCCATGATATATATATATCAATCACATGTTGTTGGAAATATGATATTTGATGTTTTGAAATTGAACAAGAAATATAATATAAATTATTAAATGATCTCTTGATTGTGTAAAAGGATTTAGACTAATCATGATGTAAATTATCGGTCACAAATTGAATCGTAATATTTTGGATTGCCAATCATGAATCGAATCGTGCTTCATTTCATAAGTTTCACCCATAATGCCATGTTTGAGTAGCATGCTGGACAAACTCCTTGATCAAGGAGCAGCTCATATTACAGACTAGGTAATGCTACAATGGTCACATCTCTTCTCTTCTTTGGGAAGGTTTTAAGTTGAAGTCTTAGGTAGCTCTTCTCTATCTTTCTTATAAAAGCTGCCTATATATAATTACAAAAGTGTGTTTAGGATGCTAATATAAGCTGTAAAATCATTAACCGTAGATTGAGGGCCCATTTGATTCATCACAATCTGAGTTGGAATTAGAATCAAAATAGAAATCAGAATGGCCATATCTCTCGATGTGTTTGGTTTGTGGTCATAATTGGAATGGGCTTTTTATACTATGTGAAATCAGAAATTAGATTTTGAGAGATTGAAACATAAAATTTTCATTCTCCCCGAAATCAAAATGAAAATAGGACTTTCACAATCAAACAGAGTCACTCATTCCCATTTCCATTCTAAACCCCAGCTTCCTCCAACCAAACATGCCCTACAATCCTAGCCTCACCTCGATTTTAGCTGAGTTTCATCCCATCCAATTTTTGAAAAATATGATTAATTATAAGCATTGTTAGCTTGATGTTTCTTCCTAATTGCACTTAGATCACAACCTTCATGCTCACTTCTGTTTCTGATGACTCAAATGTTTTAATCAAGTCATAACCATTGCTCCCATCTGTACACAGATTAAGAATAGATCTATAGGCTTCCATTTTTATATTCTAGGACTTGTAGATTCCCTCGTACTGTTGAGAATGTTGATTTAAATCAACAGGCACATGCAGGCGATTCGGCAAGCTTGTGATGTGAACCACACCCTCCTCCACTCCATACACTTGTGTGCAAAATGGATGGAGGACACACCATAAGAGAGAGAGAGAGAGAGAGAGAGAGAGAGAGAGAGAGAGAGAGAGCTCATGGATACGTACCACTTGTACAAAGTTTTTGGCTACGTGGATATATATAGATTTGATGCTCCTCTATAATTCAATAACGGAAAGCAAGATCCTGAGCTAGTAGAATTTAAACAAGTAGGTGCTTCTATGCCATTTGCAAAAGTTTAACAATATATTCCAAGACTATTCTATCCAAAAGCAGTTAACAAAGCTACCTCGATCATGCTCATCAAGATGTTGTGATAAAAGGATCAATTCTTCTTATAACACTCATCGAGATCATCCGTACCACATTTTTTAGCAGGAAAAAGCCACAATAATTACACATGCTCAAGGAATTAAAAAGATCGATCCAGGTTAATGATCCTACATCAGCTGTAACTACACCTGGCTTGTCGAAGACCAACCAGATCTGGCCTTAGTGAAATGCCACCAATTTGACAAGATCTTAGTGTAAGGAGCTGGCTTTAACAAGTCCAAAGAATGGATTAGAATCCCCAAAAACCATACCCATGGCAATCTTGAACATAATCTAATAAAGTCATGGTAATACTTTATTAGGTCCTTATAGTTAACACATCTCTAAAATTCAAGAAACCAAATGCTAATCCCTGTACTTGCTTGTGAGGGGATTGCATCAATGATAAAGTATTGGAAAAATAAATATAATATTATTTCAAGGATCATGAAGGTTTTATTCAAAAATATATCATGTTGGCAAATAAATATTAGTAGACAAGCAAGGGTTTGGAAGTTAGCTCAGACTGTGGAGGCACATTTGTGACTTCATTCCAATAAGTAGATCGAACCACTCATGATGTATAAAATTTATAGCCTTGAATAATGAGCAAAAAGGATGGTGAATATGTTGAATTAATATCTTATAGTTGCATACAATGTCTTCAAAATATCAAAAAAGATAAGAAAAAAATTCTAATTCATATTTTATAATTTAGATTTTTATTTTTCAATTTATCTGAGACAATGCATATAATAACATAGAGTCTAAATATATAGAACAATTAGAGATACATTCAGTTCAGAAGATAATAGTTTCCACTGAATCCCTAAATCCATGTAAGCATATCTTGGGAATAACCTTCATCCAAAAAAAAAAATGGAAATAGAATTTTATAGAAACCCAATCGAAAAAGTATGAAATAATGTATCATTTTATATAGTATTTCCAGAGTCTATCTTCTTGAAATTGAAATAATTTTGTGTGAAAAGCTCCCAACAATAGATCAGCCTTCAGAACTTTTAAAAGAGTCAAACTCCAATTGCCATAAAAGATTAAAAAAAAAAGGGAAATAAAAATTAAATAACTCAAATTTAAAAACAAGGTGAAAAATATGATACATCTATATAATTGCATGTATCTTGTTTTTAATCATTGTCTAACTGCAACTTATTAACAGATATATCGCAAAATGACATACCTAGCTATAGCTATGTGTCATCATTAGGATTGGAACATTGGCCTCTTCTTTTGGAAGATGGGTGATAATAAGCTACACTAACAAGCTAAGATAAAATCGGTTAGCTATTTTATTAAAGTAGATACACATAACTTAGACTCAAATTAATAATTATAATTAAGTTTTTCATAACAATATCATGTTCATTTATTCGTGAGTTTAATATAGTAAACTAAAAGAAGAAATAAGTAACTGCCCTAAAGAGACCAACTACGAGATCCAAACCAAATGCCAAGGACAGCTGTCACAGCTCACCCAGCCACTTCCCTCCTTCAGTCTTTTGGTTTGTTATCTGCGTGGTCGTTTCTTGGCCTGTAATCTTTTTGACTTGTTGGCGTCATGCATTCCAATAGAAGATGCCCATGCCACGACTCACGCCCACCTTTATTCTTAGTCGGCACATTTATTAAATTTTTTTTACAAAGTTAGTTGATAGATTCTGTTCCTTTACGTGCATCCATTGAACATCTTTTCTCACTCTACCACAAAGTTCTTGTCCGGTCACATGCACGCTTACCCTGTCCCGCGAAGATGAAACCTACCATAAAGCTTAGGATCGAGCCTTTTTTTTTTTCTCTCGATTTCATGCAAAAGATCCTGGTGGAGAATGTATAGGTGGGCAATCACCATCCTCTAGTTTGCACGGGCTGCGGCCAGAATACGATGTAGCCCTCGGTCGCCGCAATCAAAAGATGAACAATTATCAAACAATGTATGCTGTAAATAGTATGATATGTGTTCATGGAGTGTCTCATTCTGATAGCCATCCGATGGCCATCCATCAAGGATTGCATAGCACTCTACAATATGGCCATACATCATAGAGGATCTATGCGCATGGATCAAGAGGGAGGTTTGATAGTCGATTTGGTCATCAGACAAATCGGAGCAATAAAAGCTAAGCTACAGGCCTCGCAATAATTCTATTCAAAAATACTTTCTACATTATGGGCGGTGTAGCTCCACAGGCACCATCCACAGATTAACCCTCGCATGAGATCGGAGTCAAAAAAAAAAAAAAAAAAAATTCGAACTCCACACTCCAGCCCCGCACGAGGGTCAATCACCACGAGCGGTGTCACCACCTGCAGTGTAGAAAGAACTTCCCTCTTCCCTTGGTAATAGTGGCCCAGTTGCATATACCAATTGCATGCATTCACAAACCCAGCAACCGAACTTATGGTACAAAATAAGCTGCAAGCATCCAAACAATCCCTAAGAGTTGAATCTATCTTGTAGGTGAATTATTGTCAACTAATACGACCGACAGACCAGACCATCGCTCAACCATTGTGCCCTTTTTTTTTTTTTAATTTGGAGAAGTTTTAGCAGTTGTACCCCCACCACCACACTTAAAAACAAACCTAAAAAAGATAAAAAGGGGCAAACAACAAACTAAGCTCAAATTAGGTCTCCCCTAACTTAGGTTAACAAACCAGTCTCTTTAGCGTGCACGTTTCCTAGAGCATCTCTTGACTAAAGTGTTGAGAGAAAGTTCTTAATAAATTTAATATGAAGAATTAATCTTTGCGATCCATTTGGCAAGAGTATGGTGGAGATACTTTTATGTTTGGATTACAAAGTCTTTTGGGAATATATTGTTTCTAGAAGGCCTACGTTGCCTATTAAGGTTCTGGTTACGTACTTCTCCCTTAACCACAATGAAGTGCAACAATTTTTTTCTCAGGAAAACAGTGCACTGTAATTATAAAAAATAGGAAGAAGATTAGAAGAATCTGCGGCTCTACAAAGCTAAGAGAGAGAGACAACAATGAGGCCTTGACACATTCAATGCACGCATATTCCTCATCTCATTGGTTTCTTCAGTTGGACAAACTTTAAGAGACTATGGCCTGACTTCTTTGATTAGAAGAAACTTAGAAGAGACTTGAGTCAATCATCAATATGATCGCTGCTGCCAAACGAGCCTTGTCCATGTTAGACGCAATCATCCAATCCTAATGATCCAATAAATTGTTCATGTGATTTTTAGATCTAGAATACAATATCCTTAAGATAGATGGTAGGCAGAGTAGGTACCAAAAGGTAACCATTTTAACGTATAACAAGTTGATTTTAAACGTACGGAGAGGAGTTCCTTTAAGATTTCCCTTATAATGATCTTACTAAGATATATACATACATACATACATACACACACATATATATATATATATATAATAACAAGTTGATTTTAAACGTACGGAGAAAAGTTTCTTTAAGATTTTTCTTATAATGATCTTTTATATATATATATATATATATTGGGCTCTAATCGATCAAAGCCCAATCTATATCCAATCGAATTTTCGATCATTCGATCAGTGCATATCGAGATAAGTACCGCCTAAAAAGATGCACCGACTGAAAAAAAAAGCATCAATTGAAAAAAAATAAGCATATAAAAAAATTTTAAAAAAATAGACTGCTGCCTGAAAAAATTCAGAAAAAAAATTTCTAAAGAAAAAACCTAAAAAAAAGTTTGAAAGAAAAATCCTAAAAAAAAAATCTAAAAATAATCAAAAAAATTCTAAAAATAATCAAAAAAAGTTTTAAAAAAATTCAAAATCTCCCCCCCTTTTTTTCTAGTGTTTTTTTTTCAAGACACTATTTTTTTAATTTTTTTTAGATTTTTTTTTTGGGCCTGAAGGCACCTTCAGGCAAAAACAATTTTTTTTCAAAAAAATCCAAAAAAACTAAAAAAATTAAAAAAATTAAAAAAAATGTTTAAAAAGTTTATTTTTTTTTACTTTTTTCAGGCATTTTTTCTTTTTTTTTCAGGCATTATCTTTTTTATTTTTTCTTAGACGCAGGTGCGTGCTTTTTTTCAGCTGAACTTTTCATATGCGCGTTCGAAGATGTACGTTGATCGAACGATCGCAGATCTGATCGAATATAGATCGGACCCGATCGATCGAAACCCAGTATATATATATATATATATATATCAATAATTTCAAGTAGTTTATATATATGTTATAAGTTCAATGATTAACTTATCAAACTTATTGAATTTTCATGGTCTCTAAATAATTTGAATATCAAATGATGGGACGAACGACCATTTGGCTTGCAAAAAAAATGATAATTAAAAATTTAAAATAAAAAATGATAAGTACTCATGCAAACAAGCATGTTGTAATAACGTTGTATATGGAAACTCTAAGAGATATTTCTCCATGTATTTGATTTTTTTTTTTGTTTGGAATAATTGGTGATGCTTTGTCATTGTTTCAAAAGAAAAAAAAAGGGAAGGTCAAGGAGAAGAGTAGGCACGCAATTGCACACATTGCATAAGGGCTAGCATGGACCCTTTGAAATGACCAAGGCATCTCTTTTTATAGGTAGTCCCACGTCCCTGTGATTAAATAATACATCTTTTCTCATGCACTTCCTAGAATGATTGAATGCTGACATATGGCTCCACAGTGGTACTTTCAACTTTGATAGCTGTGCTCTTTCAACATTGCACTGGACCAGACTAGCCAAGGTGCATCTCAAGCTACACCACAATAATTGTGCTACAATTTGGATTTTGCCATTGTGATTTGACTGCTATAGGGGGAGGGTCCTTAGGTACAGGTACAAGAATTGACAAACCATACTCCAATTTCAAGAAGTTTGACTTGCGTTCCTTCATGTGCACAGAGATAATTATCCTAATAGCTGTCTGTCAAATGACAAATAGTCTGCTCTTCTAAATATTGATATTCTTAATTTTTCTAAAAAAGAAAATATGCATGAACATCTTGAAACAAAGAGCTTCAGCACTGTAGAGGATTGGCACCTAAATGGATAAAAGGGGAAAAAAAACAATAAGATGCAAAATAAAGCAACACTTACAACAAAGGTAGTCTCAAAGTTAATAATTTCTCTGTTATTCTCCATGGCAAAGAATGGCCCTTTCTCACGGGCTCCAACAAACATCTTGATCAAAACAAAGACAAGATTGAAGCATCTCCTACCAAATGCACCATCTGAGCAAATGAGAGCATTGCACCATGTGAGGAAAATATTAACAACACATTCAGCATCTCATTACCACGTCAACAACCATTAACTCTATCCTAATATCAACTTTTCTTTAGTTCATGTCACTGTAAAGCCGCCGCTCTCCCGCCTGAAACCTCTTTTATGTTCACATTTAAGTACAGAAGGTTCATCCTCTCTGGAACACCATTTCCATCACCCCCTCTACCATCTTTCCCTTTGAGGCACCCTATACCCCAACCTCCAATGAATAGACAAAGAACAAGGAGAAGAAATGTCATGCTCGAACTACAGTCATGTTTACGATGTCATTCTCCAAAAATTTAAGCCCATAGAATCTGGCCATAGCCGCTATGTCCTCAACTTGCCTCAAAAGCTTAGAATTTCTACCACTCTCAATTCTATCCAACCCACCGGGAAGAACGGAGAGGCTGCCATCGTGCCGGAGTTGTCATCCAGGGAAAGCAGGTCAAAAAGGCAATCCACTTTTCATTCCTACGTATCACTCAAAAAGGAGGTTCCAAGATTTAGAGAATATGTGGACGAGGACGCATAGTATTCACCATAGGTTGCATGACAATCCCACTAACCCCTGTGGGAGGCCCAAAGGGCGCCGCGCTTCAAAATAGCAACGCAAATCCTACTCCACGGAAAAAAAAAAAAAAAAAAAAAAAAAAAAAGTGGATTCCAAGACCTATGGGAATTGAGCATGATTTTGGAATGGATGCCCCCATCATTCAGCTTCTATATATATCAGCCCTCTCCTCTACCGTTTCATCAAGGAACTAACAAGGTCCAACTGAGTTCTTCACTCTTATAGAGTGTTCTTGTTGTTGTTTGGTAGCGTAGCTTAGCATTCTTGCAGACCATGTCAAGAGATCCTCTTGTCGTCGGCCATGTTGTCGGCGATGTGTTGGACCCATTCACCAAGTCTGCATCACTTAGGGTGCTTTACAACAACAAGGAGCTGACGAATGGGTCTGAGCTCAAGCCATCGGCGGTGGCGCATGAGCCAAGGGTTGAGATCGGAGGACGCGACATGAGGACCCTTTACACACTTGTAAGTATCAATTGCCTTGCTTAATTTCCTTTGCGAATGAATTGGATCTACTCCAAGTTAACAATTTGCGGGCCTATCTAAATATGTTAGTCCAAGAAAGATCGAGTTCAGCTCTTACAATTAGTTTTGGGTCTTTTCATCTGTGATAATTGCTACCACTCTGACTCTCTTTCCTTGTGGATCCCATCTGAGACCAATGTTAGCAAAAGACATTCTTTCTTCAGTTTTCCCACTTTTAGAACAGTGTAAGCAGCTAATGTTAACAAAAGTCATCCTCCCAAGAATCTTGACTACATGTTGGTCCACATTTTAGATTGACAAGATCCTTTGACCTTCCATTTATGGAATAACCCAATCACTTTAGCATCTATTTGAAGAAGAAATCAGATGGCATTCCATAGAGTTCATAGCTTTATCATGGACGCTAAGATCCATTAAGATTTAGTGCTTCATTAATGACACTAGTAGGAGTGGTTCTGCCCCCTAATCAGTAACAAAGGGTAATTTGCTTACCTTTTCCGAAGGTGATGGTGGACCCTGATGCACCAAGTCCAAGCAATCCAACCAAAAGAGAGAACCTGCACTGGTAAGCATTCTTTATTTGTTACTGCTGATGGCAACACAAATTTCCTTCTACTTAAAAGACTGCTCATGAGCAAAGGAACATTTAGATCGACTCATCATCCTTCAATGTCTTTCAGGTTGGTGACGGACATTCCTGAAACAACTGATTCTAGATTTGGTGAGTGATCATGGTACCATTATTTCTCTGCAGTGAAATTATTCCAATAACATTCAAGTTAATTCTTCCCCCCTAAACTCACTACTCGCGACTTAACATATGCAAAATGCATGTGGTTCTTGATACTATATCAGGTACTAGCAACTGCTTGGATTGACAGTTGGGATGATGACACCATTCTTGAAATCATCAGTGAATGTATGCTAGGTTAATGTCTTCATACACACATAAAAGGTTCTCGAAAGAAAATTATAAAGTTTTAAGTGACACCACGCAATTCTGCCTAAAGATAAGTATTATATACTTGTTCATGTGTCCTTAGTTCAGCTTTGATCATCTGGAAAGATACAGTCCTTGTTAGTGAACCAGAAAACCAAGTCTCGGGAGCTTTCTGTGAAAAAACAGTTGCCCGACCTTTTGTCATCTCTTGGTTGTTTTCTCTTCTTTCTTTCTTTGACTCTGAAATACTTTTTGATTTATTAAATTGGGTGGGCACTGCCCTCCGCTTAGCTAATTATATGCATGTTTATGAAAAATGCTATGTGGTGTATTACCCACCCATGAGCATAAGATGAACATAGCTTGTGGCAAGGGTGCTAAAGTAAACACATGTAAAGCATTGAACATGCTTCATGGGAGTCTTCAGTAGAAATATAAAAATTTCATGATTTGAACCATTTCTATCTTTATTACCCAGCAAACTGCTGAGACAAACCTGGCTAGAGTAATATAGATTTTCACCCTTTTTTTCCTTAAAAAAAAGCAAACAAAATGGGGGAAAAATTCTTGCTTCCCCTCTGTTATGCAAACTTGCCATGTCCGAGGGGGTGATGAAGGTTAGTTTCAAGAAGCCCCAGCTCTCTCTCCCTCTCTCCCTCCCTCCCTCCCTCTCTCTATGTGCGCGCGCGTGCACGCATGATGAAGATTAGTTTCAAGAAGCCCCAGCTCTCTCTCTCTATATATATATATATGTGTGTGTGTGTGTGTGTGTGTGTGTGTGTGCACGCATGCGCGTGTGCATCTGTGACATGTATGCACGCAAGCGCTCATGTCTATATATATATAATCCCTTGATAACTTGGTGATCTCATGCATTAGATCAGAGGCAGGAATCCTACTAAAAGTTTCAATATATCCAGAGAGTTGCTCATAGCCTTAAAATAAGTAGCCACTACCTGGCTAATTCCCCATAACAATCAAGGCCTTGATTGGTGCTTTATTTGTTTGTGGGGTCCCGCATGAAATTTAAGTCCTTATGTGTTCTGATATTTTCTCTGCCTTTGCCTGGGATACTTTCAGGGTCATATGTTATAATGTAGGTCTTACAGTCATAAATTTCTTTTCCTCAAGTAGGCCATAGCCAAAAGTTTTTTAAATTTATTTTGAATCCTAAAAGAATCACTGCTATTGTATTTTCTATATTCTGTATCCACGCTTCAGATACGCTAGATATATTTTCTTAGCTTTTTGAGCAAACTTTTCTAAACCTATTCATGAAGCTTGTGAGAATAGATTGTGTTCTTTCTATATCAATAAAAAGCCCCTTAAACTGTGACACTTAATTTTGATGTACTGTTTTAGGAAATGAAATAGTGGGCTATGAGAGTCCACGACCAACAGCTGGGATTCATCGTTTTGTGTTTGTGTTGTTCCGACAAGAGGTCCGACAGACTATTTATGCACCTGGATGGCGACAAAACTTCAATACCAGGGACTTTGCAGCCCTTTATAACCTTGGACTGCCTGTCGCTGCAATGTACTTCAACTGCCAAAGGGAGAGTGGTTGTGGTGGAAGAAGGTATATCAGATAAACTGGTTCAAAATGATCAACTCATATTCTCTTTTCAATTGGAGCAAACATTAATTCAAGCATGCAAATAATTACACATGAAAGCACATAAAATCATGATAGGAGACCCTATACCTCAAAATCTATTAAATTCAATCATTCATCGGTTAGATTGAATCAAGGACTTGACCAGATCTTAAAAATCAACTAAAAACTTCAACTCAGCCACAAATGTTCTACACAGTCCATGCTCTACCACCTTTTTTGGCGACCTCTCTAATTTTACTTTATTTCAGCAGCCGATAATTTGAGTTTGAATTTTAGAAATAGATTATGCTCGACAGGCTCTTCATTTTGAGAAGCACAGCTATCTAAGCTCATATGTGGAGAATGTGAGTCTAGTTTGAAATCATCTAATTGAAGATCAATCATCTACCACATGAATAGGCAACCTAAACCAAATGATGATACATGAAGCTTAGGTTATTATATAACAATATCTACATATCTTGTTGTTGCTGGAAGACCCTAGGATGCTGGTGTTTTAGGTTCTTCAGCGCTCCATTAGGTCTAGGTTGACCAATTAGGCCCTTATAGAATATTACAATCAAAAAGATATTTCAGACTTCTATCAAGATTGTTATAAGCATCCTTGAGTTTGCATCAGTAAAAGATCATTTCTTAGACTTTCTGTATGCCATTATGATGTCCATTTGCTTGCATCATCAATGAGTTTTTATCAAGGTCCCCATTCATTTTTTTATGGGGATATAGAGCTATTCCACATGTCATTCCTTATATGTAACATCCTAAAGTAACCTGGTTGTGTTCTAGTACCGGCATCTTGCTATATTAGAACCAAATTAGATCTAAAATTCTTCTTTGCACTGAAAAAACAGTTCCAAAGCTTGAAAAGGATGGATGCAATAGGGGTTCATCTATACATCCAACATTAGAGAGTAAAATCATCAAACAGATATCAATTCTATTAAGACTAAAGCCTGAAACTGACAATACTTGCCCTCCTGCAGGTTTTAAATGCTTTCTTTTCTAGTGCATAAGGCGTAAAATGTGTTAGAAAAAAACAGCTGATTAATAAATTTTATATACGAACTCAAAGAATGGTTTGTTGCATATCAGGTATCAACCTGTCAGCGGATGGACATGATGACCTGTTCTGAAGTGTCAACCATTTGATAGGTCAGTCATACCAATTGATGAATATTCAGTGTGAAGCCTGGAAATAAGACTTCAGCTTTCAGGATGACTTATCATACAACAAATGGAGAAATGTTTATAATTCACAGTTTCCAGAGTCCCCCACAACTCCCCCCTCCACTTCCCTTTTTCTTGTTTTCCCCTTCTGTGTGTGCAAGTTTGCTTTTCTTCTCTAAGCTACTAAAATGAAAAGGATTGTGTCGCAGTTCCAGAATATGTCCTCTACTTTGCTGTATGATGTAAAGGAAACTCATGGTGGAAGATATTGCAAATGCTGGTTGTGACAAGACTCCAATCGCCTATATTGCAAAAATGAAGATAATAAAAAATTCTTGTCATATATCAATAGGATAGTTACCACAGTGATAGCAGAAAACCAAAGTTTCATCCAAGAGAAACCATAGTCAAACATAAAGTAGGTCATTTGAAAATAAAGTAAATGTAATATTAGCCAGAATCAAAGAATTTATAAAAACCACCTTTTTATCATTTATTTTAGGTAATATAATTTTACAACCACATCTTTCTTAGAACTTTCAGATATTAAATAAAAAGCATAATTTATATGCTTATCAGGTAATTGGGCTTAAAGGTCGCCACATGAGTTAAAAATCTAATCTATTGAACCAAAGAAGTAAGCTCACCAGATAAAAGGATGGACTTGGATATAAATTGAGAAGTTCAAACTTCAGCACCATAAGGAGGTTGGAACATTCATAAAGAAAAAGGGTTTCAAATAGATGTGCCCCCAAATGCTGACCACAAACTCTGGGTACAGAGGACTGTATTTAAGAAACTCCTTTGACAGATGACTTTGGTGTCATACGAGAAAGTTCCAACCTAATTCAAGAACAGTAGCAATGAGCACAGAACTTATTTGTAACAAGCCAGAAATACAAAATGTACTCAAGAGTATTACTTTACCAATTAACCAAGTGTAGGAGAATACAGTCACACCTTGCACTTTTCAGGAAAGGATTCCCCATAAAATATGTTTACAACACCTTTAACCATTATAATGATGACTAGAATGACCATGGGAGGCATATCTGGCAAAAGTAGGCAACTCCCAGAGTTAATTCTCAAATATTGCCTTGTGGATAAATACCCATACTCAATATATTTTGAACTAGCTGGCTAGCATTCCAAAAACAAGATATTCATAGCTTTTATACGAATGAGGCCTGTGAACAGCTGGCCGCTCCAGACTTTAGGTTAGGAGAGGTAAGTATTGAAACAAATCATCAATCTTTTACCGCTTATTTTGGCCAAATCTACATTAGAAGCAGAATTGGGTACTTCATAAACTTATCTACCTGCCAAACAGTTACCTCCTTATTCTGTTGCTATTCTGCCAATGAAAAATTTAGCTGATAAATAAATTTATCATATATCTTCAAGAGTCCTCACCACCTTATCATGGTTACTGAATAATAAGCCCACAGGATTAGAGACCATCAAGTTGCGCTTGTTTTGCTAGGCTGTATAATACCAGACAAATCTCATCCCTTTTGGGGTGATTACTCTCTCCAACCACAAATTCATGTGCTTTACCATTTACATCAATGACACTAGCCCCTGGTTCCTTTTTCATACCTTTCTCCCTCATCAACTTCCTTACACGTGTCACATCTCCCCACCTATCGCTTGTGGCATATATGTTGGAGAGAAGCACATACACCCCACTGTCAGAAGGATCCAGCTCAAGAAGATGGCCTAGGATCTGTTGGGAAAGCTCCACATTCCCATGGGCTTTGCAAGCATTTAGCATTGCTCCCCATATAAGCACATCAGCTTTCGTTGGCATGGATCTAACAAGTTCATGGGCTTCTGAAATGAGCCCAGATCTGCATAGCAGATCAATCATGCATCCATAATGCTCTACCCTTGGTGCGAGATTGTAGATTTCAGTCATGGATTTGAAATAGTGACGGCCTTCTTCCACTAAGCCAGAGTGAGAACAGGCACTGAGGATAGCTATGAAGGTCACCTCATTGGGATTAACCCCATTTCCAACCATCCGATCAAACTGCTGGAGGGCTTCTTTCCCACAACCATTTATTGCTAGGCCACCAAGCAATGCATTCCATGAGGAGACATTCCTGTGAGGCATCTTCTCGAAGGTGTGCATTGCCATCTCCAGGAACCCACACTTGGCATACATGTCAACCATGGCAGTCCCTATATGAACATCCCACTCAATTCCCCTACGCTCAATATACTCATGGACCCATTTCCCTGAATCTAGTAATCCCAAGCTCGCACAAGCTGAAAGAACACTAGACAAAGTTACCTTGTCTGGCTCCAACCCCGAAGCATGCATCTCATGAAACATTTCTATAGAATCCTTGGGTTGCTTGCACTGCACCAGCCCACTTATGATACTTGTCCAAGAAATTATGTCTCTCTCTGGGAGCTCCTCAAAGATCCGCCTTGCCTCGTCCAAACACTCGCACTTCACATACATATCCAAAAGAGCATTCCCCACAACCACTCCAAATTCCCCTTCATGCTTCAAGATCAACCCATGAATTCCTTTACCCATGTTTACATCTCCCAGTCTCCCACAAGCAACAAGCGCACACACTAGAGTCGCCATGTTCGGTTCCACATCCATCAAAGCAAACAACTCCAGTGCCCTGATAAAGAAGCCGCCCTTAACATAAGCAGAAATCAACGCAGTCCAGGAGACCACATCTCTAACAGGCATTTCTTCAAACAAATCACCTGCATCGACATGCCCACCACACGTACCATACACATGAACCAGAGCATTCTGCACATAGAGATCACATAGAAATCCCATCTTGATTGCAACACCATGAAGCTGCCTGACTTCTCCGATACCTGAGAATTTGGTGCAAGATTTCAACACTGCAGGGAGGGTGTGCTTGTCGAGGGGAGCCCCATTGCCAACCAAAAGTTTAAACAATAAAAATGCTGATCGGGGAGCCTTGCTTCGGGCGTACCCAGAGATCAGTGAGTTGAAGACAAATGGAATTGGGTGGTGGTGGATTTGACGGAGAACTTTGTAGGCAGAGGAGGGATGGGTGGAGAGAGCCAAGAGATCGGCGAACTTGGCGAGGACCAGGGAGTCTTTGTAGAAGCCGGAGGTGAGAAGGAGAGCGTGGATTTGGTTGAAGGATTTGATGGCTATGGGTTCATGGAGGAGGCTCAGAAGGGAGGATTTCAGAGGATGGGTGGAGGAGGCCACTCTCATAGTCTCGGAAAAAAGTGACCGTTAGAACGGTTAAGAGAAAATAGATGACCCAGAGGAGAACGGGCTGCTTCATAAACGAGCCTTTTTTTTTTTTTTTTTTCCTGTTGTTGTTGTTGTTGAATATAAACCAGCACTTTTAGATACCAAATTCTGAAGCTGTAGCAGTAGGCTGGCAAGGGGTTGCATTTTTGGCGCGTAAGAAGGATTCAACTTCTGTGCACGAATCCATCATTGGATCACCCACGACACATATCTCCAAGCAATTCGAACTCTGCGATGCAACCAATGGAATTAGAACCCTGCCATGCAACCATCTGTACAAATGATACAACACAACATGGCAAGGGGTTCGGGAATTGGATTCATGCCAGGTTTATGGATGCTCTGAGATTTTTATTTGGAAGTAGAATAAAAGGTAGTAATCATCGTTTAACTTAGTCGTCTTTCTCGGCCAAATGTCTATCGGATTACAAAGCCACTTTTTACAAGGACATGGTAAAGACAATTCTTCACGTGTCAAATCATTTTGCTCCACTTAATCCAAGAATTAATTACTCACCATGTATGATGACTTTATTCAGTCCAGGGCAAAGAGGAGGAATAAATTAACTTATTCCGCTTTCAAATGCAACCTAAGAAAATCATCGATAAGAATGACCAATTCAAAAAAAAAAAAAAAAAACGAGTGGAACCAAGTCAGATGGATCAAGACTTAAAAACCAAACAAAACCTAGGTCGAGTCAACCTATTGACAACACCAACTTGAATATGGCAAATCCTCCCCCAACAATTCTGTGACATGTGATTTTTTTTTTTTTTTGATGAAGTGGTAGGTTATACCACCTGTATTTTATCGATGGTCTATACGGTAGAATATTTACAGAGGAGGAAAGTGGATCGAGCTGAGAAAGCTTCATTCTATGCCCATCGGTGTAGAGGAGAATGCAATTATAGTTTACAGGCCTTCGGTTACAGGTTTTCAATTTTTTCAGAGCAAGCATTTAGAAGACATGAACCAAGTTCGTATTTGGCTACTATGTTCTTCATCCAAAATTTTGGTTGAGTATTGGTGCCGAATTTTGCCTGACTTAGCCGGTCCCTCAAAACTGTTGTTTGATGTTGCCAACCTCTTTTTTTTTAAAGCGTTTGGGTAAGGATGAGAACGTACGTCGGTTTGTTCATGCCACCAAACAGAACAACCAAACCCAGGAATGTGTTTAGAATAAGAACAGTTCTTCAAAGATCACCATTCTGAAGGTTAATATAGACGCTCCATAGAGTAAATTAGCTTCTCTGAGCAATGTCATTCCTGTTTCCATGGTCTTTCCATGGGAGTTAGCTTCAAAAAAGAAAATATCCTTTCGTTCCACTCTTTCCGCAAACACTACATCACCATTGAAACTACACAGCATATCGCCTGCTTTGGGGTGTCTTTGCCAAGGTTGTCCTTCTATACTCCCAAGTCTTAGATGTTATGCGGTGGAGAAGGCAGCGAAAGCCTTTGAGTAATTGCATTCTAGATCTGGGAGGAGAACTAGAAGGTGATCGATACTTTCCTCTGCTGAGCTGCATAGAGGGCAATGTTGAGGTTCAAGAAATTTTCACTTTCAAAGATTATCAGCAGCGAGAATTCTATTATAGAATGCAAGCCAAATAAAGATCTTAACCTTAACAGGTATTGATAAGGACCACATGCTCATAGGGAACCTTGAAATTATGCTGCTATGGATGAAGAAGTTGTAAGCACCACGAACCGAGAAAATATCATTGGCACTTTATCTCCATCGCATCGCATCATCTTCTATTGTTGGTTGGTTGAATGGTTGCTAGAAGAGTTCGTATTTGGTAGAGCTCTTTTCTAGCTGCTGAATTAAGGAGGTTATGGAAGTTGCCTTGCCTATCTGGGCATAGAAAAAACTCATGGATGGTGATGTTAGGAGTGTGAGACATTCGAAAAAATTTTTCATCACCAATTCTGCTCTCAATGCACACATCAAATAATGGGCGAATCTTTACAACACCGGCCACGCTTGAGATGCCTTCAAAAATCGTGATATTGGCATAGTGAGATTAATCTTGTGTCTGTAATAATATAATTATAGATGAGCATTCTCCACATCTTCATAGGTTCATTCACATACCTCCACCATTTTTTAAGAAGCAGACATTTATTGTACAGCCTCAAATTCAGCACATCCAGTCCTCCATTTTTCTTTGGCTTGCAGACAGTTTCTAGCTTACCAAGCAATGAGCTTCTTTACATTGCTTTTCACCACTCCAAAAAAATTTTCTTCTTCTTTTATCAATTGAATTAATCACTGCTGTGGGAAAAAGATAGGTTGACATCCAGAATGTAGGCAAAGCAGACAATACTAAATTTATCGAGGCTAATCGGCCTCCAAGTGATAGCAACTTACCTTTCCATGCTAACAACTTCCTGTAAATCTTCTTTGTTAAGAAATTCCAATCAGATGATTTCAATGGACCAGTAGATAGTGGAAAGCCGAAGTATGCGGTTGGTAATGTTGCAAGCTTACATCCCAACATCACTGCATGGTGTGGACTTACGGCAATTCAATGGCATATAATGCAACCTTATCAAAATTAATTTTTAACCTTCAAAGAGTATAGCAGGAACTTGAGATGCTGAATGCGTTGATAATAGTTAACATCACTCAATAGGATCGCTGAATATTAATGCATAACTCAAGGACTGCAACACCTATTAAGAGATCCTTTGGTCGATGAAAAATCTTGAGCAACTCTCTTGCACATAAAATTTGTTCAATCATCAAACTTTATTTTTGGAAATTTGTATTTCTTATTCATTACATGCCCTAAGCTAGGTCCAAGAGAGAAGGGAAAAATGTAGCAATTAAAAAATAGGTGCATTTATCATCTGAAATAAAATTTAAAGAAACTTAATATGGAAATCACAAGAACAGTGCCAACGAAATATACGTGCAATTCCTTTGCGCCTACATACACACACCAATAGGAAGGAATCGGTTCACGTATCCCGTTATATTCGATGGTCATGCTGATTTTGTCGTTGTGAGCAGTGCTAAAAATGTTGGATTCCAAATTCGTTGGAGAAGAATCCAAAAAACCCCTCAAACACAAGCCCAGGGTAACGAGTCGAAACTGATTCCAACCCGCTGATTTTGAGTGTCTGATGTCAAAAGATTTGAAACAGCTTTAATCCCTTAAACCCTAGAGGCATACAGTTCCATGAAGACATTCATATACAGCGAGTAGATTCTGCTGAATTGGAGAATTTAGTAGGTATTACGAAAAAGAAACAACAGATCTACAATGGTAAGTATACAATAATGTGTTGACCCAATCTTATGAGAAAGCTGCTGCTAATCTTTTTCAGTAAGTCTGACCAATTTGCTAGCACTCTGGTCTAAATCAGCCCAGCATAAAACTATGAACACCTTTAAGTTTAATTCCATGCACTCCCTGTCATGCAGGACGGTCCGGATCATATTAGTTGTGTATGCTGACTCTGCAGCGCAAGAACTACGCTGGACAAGTGCAGCTTGATTTAAAGCATCTCCACGAGAATGTCATGCTAATCCACCGTACATGAATCCGATTGCTCAATAACACAAGGAAAATTAATATTTTAGAGGCAGCCTGAGATATAATTTTCAATGATACAGCAGCCCTACAATGTACTAAGGTTCAAACACTGCACCGCAGCCACTGATATATTAGCTTTAAATTTAATGCCACTAAAGGAATGCAGCACCATAGAAACATACTTCCAGAGCCCTCATCACGGGGATAAAAAAGGTTGATAACACAAAACGGAAAAGAGAATATGATACAAATACAAAGAAAAAAGTCGTATGCTCGAAAAAGTTTTCACTCCACAATGCAGCTTTACAGCATTATCCTTTAAAAAAATGCACAATATATAATAGGATCTCTTCAGAAGAGTCAAGAAACTAGCTGATAAACATTTTTCAAGTTTCATTTCCTTCATTTCCACTGTGACTTGCAAATCTTTTTCAGGGCAAGCAAGGTAGCCTGCCGAAGCATGCTTATTCGAATTCTACCAGGATGTCGCACTCCTACCTCCTATCATCACCTCCAAACTGTGTAGAGTTTCCATTCCAGAAAATGTTTCTGTCACCAAATTGACTTTCATCCTCATGATCTCTAAGAGTATGGATATTGCTGCCGAATGACCTAGATGTTCTCCTAGTGTTGCTAGCGCTATCACCAGCTGGAGGGTTTTGATGATTTGGGAAACTTGAGCCGCGTGATGCTTCTAACCCTGACAAATGATTATGGAGAGCAGGATTTGGACCTATTTTAGAAAAAAAAAAAAAAATACAAAATGGTAAAAACAGAAGAATGCAACAACATCAACAAATCAAACCAAGGAGCCCAAGCAATTCATGAACAGCAAATCAAATTGTTTTGAGATGATAAAAAAAAAAGGAGCAAGCAGAACTTACGATACTGCCATAAGCCAGCACTTGGTGATGGTTCAGAACTTGATGAGCCGGCACCCCCTCCGAAATAGGAGAATGGATTCGCGTATGATATAACCCTTTTCACATATTCAAAATATCCACCACCACTGACACCTGATCCAGCCCCTCTCTGAGTGTTCCGACCATCATATGACGACAGTTGGTCCCTTGGAGGTCTAGTGGCCTGACGATGTGGAACAACAATTAATGCCTCCCGGCTAGCAAATCCCAGTTCAGACAATGTTCTATTCATATCTGCATGAAACGTACGACAAGAAATTCAATTTGACATCCCAAACTTGGTGCTCATCCAGAAAAAGGCATAACATAGAATGTGACCTCAGGATGCATGCCAAAAGCCCAAAGGGAGAAATAAGAAAGATTGCTAATGATACCATACCAAGCAAGGTGTTCAGCTAATACAGCATGACTCAAAGACACATATATCCTTACCAAGTCATACTAAAATAAGTCAATACCACTGACATGATTAGGTTTGCTTGAAAGTCAGCGCATGAAAATCGACAAGCCAGTCAAATTCAGGCATCCAAGCAATTTTGTAAGTTTTAATTATGCCCCAACCTCTGACAAGCCAAAGATGGAAAAATTACAGAAGACACCCACTCAAGAACATCTAAGCTTCTGGGAAGTAGAAGGATCTCCAATGGATTTAAAAATGTTAAAATGTAAATAGAAAGAAACACCTTTTAAAGTAAAGCTAGGATACACCATAATCAAAATGTAATGAAGCATCAGAGGTACCATGAAAAATTATAATAAGCACTCAATACCTTGCTCATTGAATAATTTCCGTGGATAAGGAACAGCTAGATCATATGAGCCTACTTCATCAACTCGGTTCTCATCTACAAAGCTTTTCACCGATCTTAAAGTATCTCCTAATGTAAGTTTCGTCTGAAGGCTGGTCCCATTTGGCATACGGATACTAAGATGAACATCATTCGACTTTACAGCACTTGAACGGTCAGTCATTCCATCTACCATCTTAGCTTCACCTTTTATTTCCAATTCATTATAAGTTACCTTAGAAGAACCTGGATCACATATGGTCATCCCCCCAGCTAACTCTGGAGAAACCATGGCATGGTTTTCATCTAAAGTAGACTTCGCTTGTGGTGCAGTAGAACCACAGACATCATTGCAAGCAGCAGCAGAGCTGTCCACATCTCTGAGCACAGATTTTAGGGCTTCTTTACTTGTGTTGGTTGCTGAACTTGACTGTTCATCCCTACTGATCTTGGCACCATTGGCATAAGCTGATTGTGAGGAGGTTTCTTCACCACAATCGGCATTTTTCTGTCACACATTCAAATATGATAAGCTAAGGGCTTTATGGAAAGTGAGGAAATTAAGTCATGCAATGATGGAGATTTACATCATGACTTGTTTCACCAACTTCCTCCTCCAATGATTGCTTCTTTGAATCAGTTGATGAGCCAGCTAGCGTATATTTCATGGGTTTGTCTGTTGAAGTTGATGCAACATCCAAGCTAGAGGAAACTCCTTGCTCAGTTGGTGCAACAATGGGAGAACTCTGAGGTTCAGGTTTCTTTGAAGCAAGTGCTGCTGTCAAAAGAGTCATAGCTGTTTCCTGCAATCATTCATTGGGTTACTTTCGCATGGCTTTAGCACGGTGGTAATTTAATGAATAAAAGCTGCGTAACATGCATCAAGCAACAGCAAGCAAATCACATGGGAGTAGGGAAATGTCAAGCACCTGCACATGGAGGGCTGCCCAAGCCTTCTCAATACTTTCTATCAGCCTTTCAGCACTGATATAACCTTCTGAAAGATTCAAACACGACACAAGTTGCTAAGAGGAATCACAAATTGATTTGTGTGTGATCCTTAAAGAATTCATTTTCAATATACATACCATGCTGCCATAGCATGACACCATTGAGTCCAACAGCAGATATACTAGGGATAGATTTCTGTGGGTCTGAGCAAGGTAAATTAAGGTAAACACCAAAAATTGCTAAAAGCTGGAATGTGAAATGGTATCAAAGTTGTAATTAAACAAAAACATATGATGCATACTAGCAACTTAGATATCAGAAAGAAAATCTATCAGACATTCTGGAATATAGTTGTAACTGAATTTAAAACCCTAAGTTTGAAGAACTAGACCTGCAAATACAAAAAGATATCATTCACCAGACATTATAGACTTGGAAATGCAAGGAAGCATAAAGCATTGGAATTGTATTGCATCCAAAGCTTACCGTATTCCCCAAGTAAAAGTCGAGCACTAGATATTGGACTTCCTCAGAATAAATCAGACAAAACAGCATCACCTAATGGCTGAACATAACAGCTTTCCTGTCAATGATAGAGCCCTCAAATAATCATCCGCAACAGGCACATTAAGATAGCAATAAAAACTCAGGCGGTTCTAGGTCAATCATGGATGTAAGAGAGGAACCACTTTTTCTTGCACTTGGCCCATTGAATTGATAAATAACCAACAAAAATATGACATTATTTAGAGATTTTTCACTTGTATATTTCATCCTCTATAATTCACAAAACTCTGGGAAATTTTTCATGAAAATCCTCGTCAATAAGAAAAGAAGAGAACAGACATGAAATATTCAGTTTCTTCTCTCGCCTCTGTATATCATAAAGGTCAACCTTAAAGTCACAGTTATACTATTCTGCTACTTACTGTAATTCATGCGTGGTATTTTTCTTAAATGCAAATTCCAGATGAGCATATTGGTATTACTGCATATAAGGGCCTGTTTGGATTTTCCTACAGGATGTATTACTTCATATAAGGGCCTGTTTGGATTTTCCTACAGGATTGGGCTGAAAATCCTGTAGGATTTGTAGGTTTGGCCAGTAAAACCAACAAGATCACAGGCTACAGACTGGGATAGGCAAAATATCCATGGATAGCTTTGGGGTGGCCCAGCTCAAATCTCATAGGGAGAAAAAAAGGACCTGCTGAGGTCTTTTATTTTTTCTCCCTAGGGGATTTGGGCCGCCTCACACCGACTCTAGTTCTAGGAAATTTATGAATACAAGCCTAACCAAGCATATAGCCTGTGATCCATGAATATAGACCAAATCTACGAATCCTATAGGATTCTCAGCCCAATCCTGAAAGAAACCAAACAGGCCCTAATAGAAAGTTACTTACTTTAAATCCTAATCGCTTCCATTTTATATACCATTTTACATGTTATCATTGCATCATATTCTGATATCACACCCACTTCCAGTATCTGGCTATTAAGCCAAAACAAAGATGATTTCTGTGAAGATATGAATGTAAAAGGCAAAATCCAACCAAGTCCTATCCTTGATTATGCTGCCCCAACTGCACATAAATCTCAACCAACCTATCGCATTTCTTATTTCACAAATAAGCAAAAAGCCTCCCAAGGTCATTGATATTCATAGAGAAGTGAAATGCTTCGGGATGCAATATAATTGATCTCTGACATACTTTTGCAAGTCATTTTAGCTGTTTGGAGACATCAGCCTAGCTATTCATATTAATGGGCCTTAGTATGACATGCTGTCAAGTCACCTTTGCTTCATGCAAAACCAGATACCTACCTTTACTTATTTCTACCAACAAATTATATTACTAGTACATTAAAGGTACAAAAATAGAATGAATAGAGGATACAAATGGCAGAAAACTGTGATGCATCAACACTTCCTTGTCTCAGATGCAAGAAGATGCAACATTTTGATACTGCTTCTGCCACCTGATAACAACATAACAACCAAACATGGGATATCAAAAGCACACATTAGCATCACCGATCAGACACCTCAACCAGAGAAAAATAAATGTCAATGCAGATAAACTCACACTTAGATCTGCCCATGTCGACTGTTCCAAATGGACAGAATTTTCATCTTCACCTGAAAATGGAGCAGAAAAAGCACAGCATTATTTATTTAGTTACAAGAGATCAGGTACGTTTGTAAGTTAAGTAATAAAAAATGCATAATTATATAAGATTCTAATACAATGCTATACTAAGACTTATTTTAATATGAAAAGGATGGACTGAGAGCCAATCATCTGATCTCACTTTGTTCACTTGATTGGATAATAGAACCCTACAAGGACAGGGTTGCATGTGAAGATGATGACTGTGAACATCCCAAATTTTGAAGTGCTATTACCAGAGGTAAATTAGATCTCTTAAAATAAGAGGCATGATAATTCACCACCTGCTGTTTTATAAACAAATCATCCAGATCAGACTCTAGACTTCTACAAAAATAGAACTCTACAAGGACAGGGTTGCATGTGAAGATGATGTCTGTGAACATCCCAAATTTTGAAGTACTCCTATTACCAGAGGTAAATTAGACCTCTTAAAATAAGAGGCGTGACACTTCACCACCTGCTGTTTTATAAACAAAACATCCATATCAGACTGTAGGCTTTAATTTTTGCAAGGAATGAGTTATTGAGTTTACTTGAATAGATTAGGCATGAGAACCTTATAAGTTCCAAGCATCTGTTGGGCTGAATAGGGTACTTAACAATATTTACTAAAAATTTACAATCAAGATGCAAACACATTTTACGTTTTGTGGACCCTTTAACAGGAGTTTCTCAATTGAAGGTATCTAAAAGAGATTTTTATAGGTAAAAAATGGAATTTGATAACATTATCTTGACTAATGAGTTAACATTGCCCACAGAACTTCAAAAGACTTGGTATGACCTAGATAAATAACAAGAAATCAGGAAACCATTGCTTGCAAATAAGAAGGAATAAGAATAGCAAAGCTTGCATTCATTGGCAGAATATTAATTTCAACCAAGATGAAACAGAAAAGTCCTCTATCAAAACTTAATTAAAGACTTTGGGTTCTTATATCTAGGGGCATGATCTTGACTGACTGAACCTACTCAATTTTTTTATATTTACTTAACCAATCCACATCCACTAATTGCCCTATCTTTAAACATAAAATACCCTTGGACTGTGTTGGTTTGCAGGAATGGGAAATGGGAATGGAACCAATCTCCCCTACCAGATGATTCCATTGGTTACTAATTTGGACACAGGAATGCTTATTCCAGCAGGTATCAGATTCTGATAAAATAAGGCAATACATTGGGTATCATTTCACTTATTATTGGATATGTGTTTTAAGTAATAACAAAATAAGGATTTCTTACATGTTATATTTAATTAATAGCATGTTACAACATATATTATATTATACTACATTATATTCTATAATGATATATGTTTTATTATATTTATCTTTTATGTAATAATAATATTATTATAATGAATTATTACTAAAGATATAATATCAATGCTATAATAATACTGAGGTTATTAATATTAGTATTTTGTTATATGATATAAGAATTGGTTTATACACTTGAGATTACTTAGATCCAACCAAAGGAATCAGAAGCAGTCATTCCTGCCAATTCCCACAAATAGATAAATTGGGAATGCGCAAGCCATTCCTCATTTCCATTCTTGACAACCAAACATGGACTTAGATGACAACAAGAAACAAAGGAAGTACTAAAAACATGCCATAAAGACACCCTTCAGTATTAAAAATGGCAACTCTTCAGGGCCAATAAGCTTTTATCATGCCCTTACATATCGAAGAATAGAGGTTTGGTGTAGCAGGGAAGTTTGACATTCAATGAGAGAGGTGTCTCATAGGTAATGGTATCCTAACTGGCCTATAGGAAGTGTCAAATTGTTTTTTTTATGAAGGTTGAAAGCTGTATTCGTACTCATTTATCAAAAGGTAACAAGTCAATTTTACGGTTGCGTTTGACCGTATAGAGTAATCTATGCAGAAACTATGTCAAGAAGAAATGCATCTGAAAACTCATCTATGCAGAAACTATGTCAATAAGAAGTGCATCTGAAAATTCTTTTAGACATTTGATATTAACCAAAAGACATGGTTTTGGGCTAGGAATTAAGAAAATCATGAAGAGTCTCAGTTGCTTTCATCTTTGTATTAAGAACTTTTCATGTTTTAAAATCTGTTTTTGTAATTAAAAATCAGATTTTGGCATCTACATGATCCTGTACTGTTAATTTTCCGAATACTATATATAGTGCATTGAGACTAAAAGAAGCTGGTTTATCTATATAGTGCATTGAGACTAAAAGAAGCTGGTTTATCTCTCTCCTTTCATCTCTTACATTTTTCTTGTATTTTAGAAACTCAGTGAAATTCATGATGTTATTTAAACCCTTTATTTGGTTTAACAAACCTTCAATTGAAGAAAACAATGTCTATTCTGACTAAGAAAAAGAAAAACAGATTATTGTCATCATATAATGGAAATTGGCATTTTTTGAAGCTAATGCATAGCACTAAAATATCCTTATCTAGTTATAAGTTCAAGACAGAATATCTTTGAATTTTCATAATTGGACTTCTGAGTAGTCTGACACCTTTACATATAATCTCAAAAACATTTAAGATCATATAGCTTAAAAGTTGGATTACTCCTTTCTTCCCTCCTTCCTCTTTCACTCTCTTTCCCAAAAACAACTGGCTCCATATTTCTTATTCTTCTTTCATTAACAGCTGCTCATATTTCTTTTCTGATACTCGCTGGTATTTTCTCATCTTTTCTCGAGCTTGTATTCTAAAACTCAATTTCTCTCTCATCAATCAAAAACAAATAATGTCAATAAGCTAGAGCAGTTAGTAGATAGCTCTGTCTTGGCATTGAGTGTCTGATAAGTCTCATGTAGGTTGGAAACCTATGTTTTGACCTAACAAGATGTTGATGCTAATAATTGTCTGGATGAATCATTTACTTGGGTAAGGATAGTTGGGAGGGTTTGGCTCTAGAAAACTATTATATAAGAAAAAGGTTGGTCATGTCTAGTCACCTCTGTAAGGTTTCACCACTTAAGGGCATGAAGTGGTTGGCTGTTAGTAGGAACTTTCCTCATCTACTTTAAAATCTCTCCAGAGTATCTCACACTATCACCCACACATTTCCTAGCTTTTTTCTTGATCTTTTTTTTTTTCCTTTTTTTTTTTTTTTTTTTTTTTTTTTTTTGCTTGAAGAACTTAAATCCCCATTCCCACACCAAAAGTCACTTCTATATCAGCCCCAGATTTAGGTAACTTAGGGGCAAATATTAAGTTCCTTTCAAATACTTGTGGATATATAGAACCCAAACTAACAAATGGTCATAATCAATATAGCGCACTAATTATTCAAACATCTCTTTTCAACTACAGGGAATACAAGATATGCCCATGGCCCCTATAAGATGTTTTGCTTTTATTTTCTTTGATCTGTTGATTATAAAGAATTGAAGAAACTAACAGCATTTTGATGGAAGAGCAGCATTTATTTCATTTTCCAAAATATCTGCCTACTTAATGACCAAAGAATTGTGTTCACTTTACTTCCCCATAAGTATGACCCTTTGCTTTTTCAGCTTAACATCATCAATATGTCAATATAGCAGATTGATTCAGCGGTACACAGACACATATGGGCCTTCCTCAAGGATAAATGGAAGGAGGCTAATAGGGAAGCTGTATTGGAGCCTCAACAAGACAAAAAAGAGATGAAAATTTTTCAAGAGATGGATAACCATGAAAAGGGGCATAGGACAAACATGCATATTAACTCTTTTGATAATCAAAACCTCAACGTATTTGTAAGTCTTCTATGCTGATCTTTATATTGTTCCCATGGCAGATTGGTCTTGAAGAATATATTGGCATACAATCACGCAAGCCAATGCACATGCACATGTACAATTATCATAAATGATCTCTACTGATCTTTATATCGTATATAAGAATATATTAAAGTTTCTGTGCACCCACAACCATGTGTCTATATATTCACCTACACCCACAGAACTACAGTCCACAGCACAGACATACATGCCCAGACCAGCATATCTGTACACAAACCTCCACACAACATGCATACCCACAACATGCACACACACAAAAACACATGCAAATCAGCATTCACATACACCAAACACAAAACAAGCACATGCGCATGCAAGGTTCGTTGCACCGATATGGGGTGCCATGTCCATACCTTATTGGCATGCTAGGATATACCCCATACAATACGGTACACCCCTATAGTGTCACAAGGTCAAGAGAGCACTACAATACGAAACCAAGCCAAATCAATCAGTTTCACTCGATAAAGGCTAGTTTGCCCCGTGTGCCATATCCAATCTTGGTACACTACTAGTACCATACCAATACAATATAGTACACCAATCACTGGGCATTACAAGCCAATACAACAAACCATGATGCATACACACAGACGCACATGAAAAGAAAATGAAGAAATGCTGATAAGGAAGACAAAACAAATGTTGATGCACAAATAGCTCAACCAAAGTGCTTTATTGCAGGCACGAAGAGATAGGGTTTAGAAAATTACTTATATAAACAATACAAGGCTCTTATAAGTTTGCATATTGTCATATATTTGTAACAGACATAGCTCATTAGTCCATATCTGATTCATGGTTTATTGTTAGTTCAACAATTCTGAAACTCTTAATTCTTATCAGCTGACTAATTAGCTACATATTGCAGAAATCACGTAGCTAGGCTTCATTTATTTAATTTTAAATTTCATTCTATGATTTTTGTTTTGACACATGAAAGTATTCATGTTTTGAAATCATCAATAAACCAAATATTAGTTCATTGATAATATGAATAGTTTCAACATTAGGAGATTCAAGAAAAGAAAGGAAAATGTTGAATATCAAAAAATCTAAAGTAGGCTAATGTATATTTTGTGGTTTTCTGAAGTCACCTTCCTAAAATATTCCCATAATTTTACTACTAACACCTACTTATATGATGGCTTCCCCAATTCCAACTCCAACTATGAGAGCTTTGCCTATAGCATAATAGTGCAGGCCTTGCAGACCACACTACACAAAATCATATCATGGCAACAAATTAGATTGTATTTCCTTCTGCTGGGAGGAAGTGTCAGAGAAATATGAAATATACAACTTTATTACATGATTATCATTAAGTTCACCTGAAATGTAGACAACAAAAAGTTTTTTCTGCTTTCTTGCTTCAGCAATCGCATCTGGAATGGAACCCTTGAATGTCAAAGAATAAGTGGATCCCTCCATCTGTGTTAAAATCACCAACAAACCAAACAGAAACGTCAATTAAGGACAAGTAATAGCACAAAGCTTAACAGGGGATTTATAATCAAAGTTAATCAGATTGCAAGAAGGTTGACTCCAAAAGAGTCCACAAACCAGTTAGTTCTTAATTTGTTGAAACCCCAATAAATCTCCGAAACCACAAAAATAGCTATGACTAAACTTTACGTATGACTAGTCAAGAGACAAAAAAGAATAATGGAAGGTGCTACCAAACTAATGCAAAAGAAAATATAAATATCTCAAATTTAAATATCAAGAAAATGAATAATTCACCACGCAATACTGTTTATTTGGTTGACTGGAAATCACAGAAAGAACTCAAAGCGTTATTTCTGTATTATTTTGTTAAAATATTATCTCTTTTATATTAAAAATCATGATCTCATAAGGATTACAATATTAACACCGAGAATTTAGCTTCCAAGTCGTAGACTCATACCTCAGGAACCAACAGATGACTAAATTCCGGAAAAAACCGAAGATGTGGTGTTAAATTCTGTTGCAAGGCACAGCCAATCAAAATCTCTCCCAACTCTCAATAACCAATATTCAACCGATCGCAAGCGAACAGCAAATCCACGAATCGTTCTCTACCCACAATACAACTCGAACTCAATCCCTAATCCTCTATCTACTATCTTTCCGGAAAAAAATCCAATTTCTGAAGACTAGATTCGAACAGAATTTTACCTAAAATCTACCACACATCCACGTCAAAAGAGAAGAAGAAAAGGATCAACAACAAAACCCTAATGAACACCCGCTCGAAGCCGGAAAACGGAAGAAGAAATTGGGAGAATTGTTGTTACCTCGGAAGTTAGGGTTTTCTGAGAGTATTCCGCGTTCCTCGAAGATCCGCAGTTCTAGTGTGAAATATTACCGAGTAAGGTCCCTTGAGGATGTTAGTCAGGTATTTAAGGCCTGCTGACGGTTCGGGCCAGGCGCACTTTCTAACTTAGTTTAGATAGGCCCAAGCCCAGCCCCCGGCCCGCTTGTTGCTGAGGCTTTTGGTTGCAGGCCGGGCCTCAGGTTTTCTGGATCTTTTTCTAGAATTAAAAAAATAAAAAAACACTAGCAAAGATTAACTATTTGAAAAGAATTGGTAGGGCTCATAAGTTTAAGTCTTTTATTAGTCTTCTTTATGGTTGTTCTGAAAACCTGGCCAGACTCAAGCACATGCATTGCAGTGTTAAATTCTAATTTAGAAAAAAAAGAAAACAAGTAATCTATATAACTTAATACCAAGGGTCTGCAGGAGTTTAAAGTTAATCATATTTTTCATAGATATTTGGACTATTACCAAGGGTTTGTAGGAGTTTAAAGTCAATCACACTTTCAAAGAGGACAATCGAGCAACAAACAAGATTGCTGGTCATGTATTTTTCTGGGCCTTCAATAGGTGGCTTGCCGCTGCGTTTTCCTCCACAAAGAAATTGTGTTTGATTCCATGGAGCTACCTTTTTTTTTGGTAACTCTCACTGAGCTATTTTTAAGATGATAACTTTAACCATATATCATATATCTTCAATATGTTATCTGCACATATTAAAGTTATATGCACATCTTTGATGGCCACTACAAACAGTTTCCACAGTTACATTAAAAAAAATTCTGAGTGTATCTATTCCACAGGTAAAAGATTCCATCATTATCAAAGCCCACTTGGAAGTACCGTCTGATGGAACCAACTTTTAATTTGGATTCCACCAAAATGGGGAGCATTCCAAGACAATATACAATGACTCACCTGTGGATTGGAAGCAAAAGTGATACGGGGAACCAATTCCTCTGAGTGATTTCCATTTTCCCATGAAACCTAGAGAGAAGCAATGTAATTTTCGTATAACAAGAAGAATGGAAATTTTAGATCAAAGCATGCAGGAATTTGGAGGAACATTCAATTAATTAATGATGCTAATATTTTAAAACTTAGAAGAAGGACTAGATCAATGGGAAAATGCCAGTGATGCATGCGAAAAGAATTTATTTTTGACCATTATGCAACTCTAACAACTTTAGATTCTAAAAAAAAGAGAGAAAAAAAATATGTTTTTCTGCGATAAAATTTAGAGATACTAGCAATTGAGTGATCCAAGTTTCATGTTTGTCAATATAGTCAATAATATAGTAAAATCAATTAAAATTAAAAAAATAGGTAGATGGAGCTCAACGTCGTTTACCCATAATCATCATGTGACCGTACATAGCCTATTAAATAATCAAACATGGCAACTTAAAATCGGAAACTTCGGTGGTTAAAAGAAAAACCTTCCTCCTATTCTTCCTTCCCTCTCAAGTTCCAATCTAATTTTTTTCCAAGTATTCTTCTCCAGCTGACCGTGTCTTCATCCGACAACTTGGTCAGCCAAATCAGCCACCTACTCGATCCCCCTTGGAATGCCACCATTGCTGTGAAGAAAAGAAGTATCGAGATACCTAAATCGTAGGTTCTGTAGCAACTTGAGAGGTATGGATTAAAAAAATATGTTTATGATTAGAGGGCATTAGAATTTTTACATGAATCTTTACATGTGGGGATTTGTATTTTATTTGTTCTATAAGATTTTTGTATGATATATTTATATTTTATTTTTTCTCTAAATCTTGATTGTGGTCCCCTACTCTCTGCTTTAGGATGCTGAAATGCTAAAAATACCTAGCATAATGTCTACTTCTACATCTTATAGGACCCCTAATGTCTGTTTCTAGTCTGCCATAGAATCTCTTATTTTTGCTTTCGGTCTGTTATAGGACCCCTAATGTCTACTTTTGTCTACTAAAGGGCCTATTATCTAATATTTCAGTGGATCCCTAATGTCTGCACTATGTTATTATCTAATGGTTTAAGTTATCTATTGTCTTGCTTAGCAGTATCTTTATATTTATATTAATTTTTTAATCCTTTATATTGGTAGATCAGTGATAGAGGTAGAGGATATTGATGTAGATAAAGTATCATATATTGATATTATTGATAAGTTAAATGAGTTGGGTTATGGTAATATGGAAAAAATGCACTATGGGGTACCAGAAAGAGATTTCAAAAATAGCCTTAGACTTTTATATGATGGTCAACAAGTTTTTGAGACATTTAGTCAAGTGAACCATAGGGGTATAGTGCATATTTATGTTGAACATCACTTGGTTATACTTGAAGTTCTTAATACTGCTGAATTTGCAAGTAAATCTGAAAAGGATAAGAATATGGGTGATAGGAAGAATGATGCTCATATTTATACTAAAAATATAGATAGTGATGATAATAGTAATGCTGACAATAATACTGATAATAATTATGATAGTGATAGTAATAGTAATGTTGACTGTGATAGTGGTTTTGTAGATGTGAATGTGATGGAAGCCGATAATAATACTAACTCTGAAAGTGATTTTGAGATAGAAATGCACATGTACAAAGACTTAGATCCATCCAATCAATTCTTGAAGTATACGGTAGAAGGAAAAATGCCTCAATTTGATTATGCTGATTTTGATGGTGATGGTGTTGGGAGAAGCAATGGAAAATTTGAAGAGTTTAATATTAGAACATATTTAAAGGATCCAAAATTTTTAAATGGAATGAAGTTTGATAGTCATAAGGAGTTTAAAGATGCTGTAAAGATATATAGGATATTGAATAGACATAAAATTAGATTCGAAACACTATATACACTGATGGTTGCCCGTGGAGGATATTTATTTCATGAATGAATATAGAAAAGTCATTCCAAATACTATTTCTCTAAATACAAATACAATAGAAGCTATGAAAACTGCCGGATAAAATCTTCATAGCTTGCTAGGCACTACTTAAATAAGTTTAGGGGCAATCTTGATTTTAAAGCTAAAGAATTACAGGATGATGTGCACAAGAACTTGATTGTTAATGTTTCAATATACCAGTGCTATAGGGCAAAAGAGAGGGCATTTAAGAAAATTCAAGGATCTTATAAAGTGAAATATGCAAGCCTATGCTTAATAATTAAAAAGGTCGAACTCTTACAACATAGTTGTTACTCATGTATGGACGCCACAAGTTGAGGTGAAGTCTTATTTTCAAAGGTTTTATGTATGCTTCGATGCATGCAAGAAAGCATTTCTTGCTAGTTGTAGGACCATAATTTGTTTAGATAGTCGTTTCTTTAAGTTAGTTTGCCAAGAATATCTACTAGCAGTAGTTGGGAGAGATACCAATAAAAAGATGTTTTCTATAGCTTGGGTAGTAGTAAAAGTAGAAACAAGAGAGTCATGGGAGTTGTTTTTAAATTTACTCTAGATAGATATTGGCTTTTTATAAGACAAAAGTTGGATTTTCATGTCAGACTAACAAAAGATAATTTTGAGCAAATAATTTCTTATTTTCTTTCAATTATTGTCTATATTTTTATTATAATTATATAAATTTGTTCTTTTTGTCTTGCAATGCAAGGTTTGGTATCATACTTTCAATAAGTTTTGAGAGGGGTTGAGCATAGATTTTGTATTAGGCCCATACAAAGTAATCTTGAGAAAAAGCACAAAGAAAAGGTTCTTAAAAATGCACTATGGGAGGTAGCACTTGCCTACACAATACAAGAGCATGAGGCTATATTGGAATACTTGAAGAGTCTAAGTGAGGAGGGGCTTACAAAGATGTCATAAATAATAAAAATGCTCATCCTCAAACATGGGCCAGAGCTTTCTTCATAGAGAGAGCATATAGTGATGCCATACAAAATAATATGGTAAAATATTTTAACTCATACATTTTGAAGAGTAGAGATAGTCCTATTATCATAATGCTAGAAGAGATCCGGATCCTTATAATGATTAGGTTCAGATTGAAAAGGAAAGTGTTGAAGAACTTTAGTGGACCCATATGTACTAACATCCAAGCAAAGGTAGAGAAAGCCAAGGTAGATAGTAAATATTATATCTTAAACTATAATGGAAAGAGTGGTTATGAAGTGAGGCATGGGGTTGATAGTTAGATTGTAGATCCAACCGAAGGAATATATAGCTATAGGGCATGGCAACTTAGAAAAATCTCATTCCCCTATGCAGTGATAGTGATATGGTTTAATAGGAAAGATTGTGGCAGAACTAAAACTTATAGAAAGATATATGTCTATGCCATACAATTAATGGACCAAAACTATAGGGACACTCTGGGTATGAGCCACTAGAACCACCACCACTTAGAAGACTCACTGGTAGATGCAAAAAGTAGAGGAGAAGAGACTTGGATGAGCCTAAGAATCCATATAGGCTATTTACGAAAGTGGAAATAGTGACTTGCTCCAAGTGCCACATGGTTGGCTACAATAAAATAGCATGCAAAGGTCTACGTATAACATATTTCAATAGCCAAGAAAAAAAGAGATAATACGCAAGTAATGGAAGAGGCAGTGCACAAGTCTACAACTCCCAAGAGACAATGCAGGTATATATCTACCTATTTTTAATTTATATGAGTATATTATATGCTATTTAAATGATTTTCTACATTAGTCATCTCAAATTGAATCTCAAAGGCATAGTAGCAGTATAAAGTAGAAACCAATGGCAAGTCAACCATATAAAAGAAAGCAAAAAAAAAGCTAATTAATTGATTAAGTTTGTTATGAAATTATCTTGAAGACATACTAATAAAGATTGTTCAATTGGGTGATATAGGCCTCAACAGTTTCTCTTGGCTATGGGATATATCTTTCGGATCAAAGTGAAACCTTTTTATGACTGAGAGATACAAGGTGAATGTGAGTTTCATGCCTGGTGTCATGATATAGGTGAGACAAAAGTTATGGCTAATGTGATGTTATGATAATTCATCAATAACCTAACATGTTACATATGATTTTGTAGGATTCTAACAAAGACTACATCTCAAGGGACTGCACTACAAGTCTACAGGGGATAGCACAATACAGGACAACACCACGAGGTTCGAAAAGCAAAGGACTGTTATCAGCACTCAAACATCAGTGATGGAGTCAAATACTCTCAATCGGTCAAGCCAAACAACACAATAGTGAACATGAAGTGTTAAAGTTTTGGGTTATAGTTGTTGTTTTGTTAAAATTGTATGTATGCTGAACATGGAATTGTTAAAGTTGAATATATGTAAATAGTTCTTGTTTTAACTATGTGAATGTTAGATTTGGCCAATTGAAATTATTGTTGTTTTGACTCTATGAATATTATAGTTGGCCAATGCAAATTAAACAGGTTTTGACTATTTGCAATGTTAGAGTTGATCAATTAAAATTATTATTGTTGTGATGCTATGAATGTTATAGTTGGCCAATGCAAACAATGTTAGAGTTGATCAATTATCATGTATTTCAAATTACTTATGGCCAATTGAAATTGTTCCTATGCTATTCGTAGCACTATATACTTAGATACAATGTACATATTCAATGACATTTAACAAGTCTTTATGAATTCCATCTTATTGCTATTTGTTAGGTCAATCCATATATACTCATTATTTAGCAAGAAGCGGGTTGTTTAATGAAAAATATGGATGTATGTGCAAGTGATGTATTAGTAGGTATGATGTATTGAAATGATGGCTCTTACTACTAAATAATTAAAATTACTGTATTGTTATAACAAGTAACTTTACAAGATCCCACCTTATTCCATGACTTGGATTTTACTTTACCAATTAAACATGATAGCCAAGAATTACAACCCACGTGAAATAAATGAACATTTTTTAGAGGAAAAGTTTATAGATTACATTGAACAATCCATTAATCATAGGAAAAGTTTAATTCAGTGGGTATGAAATTATAATAAATATTTTGAACAACCTAACATTTTGAACATATTTCATCTAAATGACAACCATCTTTACATGCTTTTCACTTTATAGATTACACCAACATACTAATCTTATCATTACAGGATAGATTCATCATCCAAAAAATTACAATCCATCCAAAAAATTACAATCAATGATAGAAACAATATAAACAAAGCCATTTTTTTGAAACTCTCATACCAAGCTTCTAATTTCTGTAATTTTTGAATTAACTCTAACTCAACTTCATGAAGTCTATTTGCTTCTTTCTCAATTACAATAAGCTTTTTTTGACAAGTAGAAGCCCACAAATTTGCATTTTCTCTTTTTAAATTCTAAATTTTATCACGTAGCTCTGAGATTATCATCATTGATCGAGCACACATTGAAGGATCTATTCAATCGAAATATCCACAATATGACTCCTAATTTGACAAAATCAAACCATTCAATAACTGAAAAATAATCAACATCTGAGAAACATAACCTTTGATTATATTAAATCATACTTACATTGTAGTTAGGGCAGCCTACAAATCTCCTTCTAGGATTATCATTAATCCATGATGTCCATTGTCGAATAAATACATTGTAGTTATATTTTTTTCTAACCAATATTGCTCTTCTCGAATGGAGCGGAATGACGGAGTGGAGGTGGAACATTACTTATTGATGAAAAGGCTAACTGTAGCTAGATGACTATATTCATGACTTAAGAAATAACCAAAATGATGAGAAAGAAAGGAATTTTGCTTTAATACTTGAAATTTACAGCTTCTCCGCTCTCTTCCCCTTTCCATCTTCATCCCTCTTTCTTCCCTTTGAAGCTCTAGACAAGGACGACGAAAAGGGAAAAAAAAGAGAGATACAGCTAAAAATCTGATTATATTCCAATCTTAATCAATAAAATGCTATGTCTGCAGTGTTTAACAACTTTTTTGCCACGTATCATTGTTTAGTGGGCTATATGCAGTCACGTAGCAGTCATGGGTAAATGGCATTGAGCTCTATCAATCTATTTTTCTGGCTTTGATCCATCTTGCTATATTATTAATTAAATTGGCACACATAAAACTTATCACTCAATTGCTAGTACCCCTAAACTACAAAATTATAATTTTCCCCCTTAAAAAGAAAAAATCTCAAATCCGGACCTTAATAGTCATCCAATTGTTTTAACCTAGATCAGGACCCAAGAACAAAGTTTTTAAACTTGAGATCTTACTCATCTGAATGAGTTAGGAAGATTCAAGAAATTGGTAGTTGGCAAAAGTTAGGAAGATTCAAGAAATTCCGGCATCTGGGCGGATAATAGGAACTGATACATCAATACTACAGCAAATGGCAATCCAAATTAACTACCATTCAAATACCATTCGAAGGGATTGATTTGAGTACTTAATAATTAAAAATTAATTTAACATGGTTAGGAAATATAAGCCAATATACTTCACTACTCGATTTTCCAAGATATATCGGTTTTGCCTCAATGGATGTCCACACAAGATAATCCATGAATAAATTCCTCCGAATCGACTCAAAGAGAGATGATGCACAAAGCATAATATGCTGGAAAAAATAAGGATAAATCATCTGTTTTACAAGGTGTTGTGTTTTGGCTAGACATGGATCAGGCCTTAAAGGGCAGCATCTCAATTATATGATATCCCAGTACCAGTATTCATTGATATCTTGGCCGAGATATGAGACCTTTGACAAAGAATAGAAGAAGGTGGCACATTAGTGCATGTTTACCACCATTATTGCCAAAAAAACTGCATACGCAGTGTTTCTGGAAAAATTAAAAATCCTTGAGCAACCTGTTGAAGTAGTAAGGCAAATATCCAGATCTTTGAGACAGAACATAATCTATTAATCTCGCTGCCTCAACAAATAATCTGGTTAAGATGGTAAATAGATATCTGAAACAAAAGATATGGAACTTAAAATGAAATACAAAAGAATCAAGTGTAAGTGATTAAATTCAAAAATTCAACTATTAATGGTTGCCGATTGGATGCCCGCAGATAAGCAAATATATAAATAAAACATAGTTGCAACAAGAATGAGAATGGGATTTCATTACATCTGTATCTTTAAACTGTATCCAATATGCTAACCAAGCATATACATGAATCATATGCTTTAGTCACATCTCAAAATCATACAGCAGCACTAAAAGCACCTGAACCTTTTTCAGATGGTACTATGACTTCTTTCCTTAGGCTACATGGATATGCACCTCCCTGTTAATAATTATGGAACAATGGAGGCAAAAGACATGAGAGGTCCATAGTTCAGACCTCTTGCAACAAAGTTCAAGCTTGACTTAAATATCTACTGAGATGGACATCTCAGCTAGTTCCATCAATATTCCTTCTCTGTTGGATCTAAAAGAATCACAAATATGCAAAAAAAAACACTGATGTTGGGAATAAGTTATTAGAGAATGTGAAACTTGGGAGGGGCTGCAGCAAAAAGTACCCCAGCAATGCAATTTGAGACACGTCTGCACCAGAATCTGAGATAACCGAAAGAAGCCCAGATTACAGTCCATGACAACTAAGGGTTCCCTCACAAACTACTTGCAGAGATTATCCAAGAATCTTATCCAGATTAGCTGACAAAAGACAACGAAAAAGTTATTTATTAATTTAATTTGGCAGAGCGAGAAAAGAAGGGGCGGGGGGAGCTCACCATGCTCAATCAGTTACCGTTGCTTATTTAGTACAACAACTGTGTTTCTTCAAACAACACAAGCAGAGTCTGGAAACATGAGCATATTTTAAGGCATTAGTAGAACCAAGATAGCTTTGAGAGATAAATGTAAGAAGCAGAAAATGAGTACCATTTTACGGGAAACTAGCAGGCATCCCCATGGGTCCCTTTTGGTGTGCCATAAACACTTGAAGCTCTTAGCTGGCGTGTTCTCAATTATCAGTCCAAGCACTATCCTCTTAATGAACTGATGCTAGTAGAAAATTGTAGTGCTTGATCACAACATAGACATAAGGATGCAAGGGGAGACAATGAATCATCAACTCAAGGAGAAAGCTTGAAAAATAAAAATGAATTTCTAACTCCCGTCAAAGCCTTCTTTACTGTACCAGTGTATGCCCTATTTCAAAAGGTAAAAGTTAATGAAACATCGACAATTACAGATTACACTCTATGGGACTACAAAGCTAACAAGCGCACAAGAGCATATCAGACATGCATGCGGAGGAATATCAACTTAATGACTAATCTACCATCCACCACTTTTAATATAAATACTATACACCTCTAAGCAAAAATCCCTTTGAAGAACTGAATTAATAAAAGCATGTCAAAATTGAGAGAGAATGCAGTTAGAAAAGTAAACCAACAATGTAGAAGCTCACTGTCACTTTTTAGAAAGTACTTGCATGCGAATTTATGTAAAATATCTGTCCATGAATCAAGCACATGAGGTCCAATCATCTACATTGTGGTACTCAAGCATATTATGGAAAATCGCTTAAGTTTAAAAACATTGTAGGCAACTTAGCTTTTCAGAACGATCCAGGAATTTCCGATTAAACTCGTATAGAAAAAAAAAATATTTGTTAGGAAAAATTAGCAAAAGAGGACTCCAGGATTTGATCATATAATATCACAGTTATGACTTGTTCTTCAAGGTTACAACTTGGATAACTACAATAGATTGAAACAATCAAAAAAAAAAAAAGTCATTAATTCAAGAAAAAAAATTTGATGGCAGCAGCAGAGATAAGCATTTCATCATGTTGCTGAAGTACCTATTTCCATCTTCTCATACAACAAAAAATGAGATCATTAGTCTAACTGGGTATAACTTTTCCTTTTGTACTTCTACAAATCTCTCACCAGGTTTTCCACCCATTATCAATCACACATCACTTCTTGGCTCCTGCCAATTATTTCATTCCTCTGGATACTCTCCAACAGTGCCAAACGATATAGGAATTACAGGCTATAGCCCCTGAACTGTTCCATATAGGGGTGGCAATTAGGTCAAGTCAGGTCAGATATGGATCAGATCGAAGCGGGTCAGATCAAAAAATCATTAATCCAAATCCGACCTGTTTATTAAACAAGTAAAAAATTTAGACCTAAATCCGACCTATTTATTAAACAAGTAACCCAATCCGATCCGCTTAACCTATTTATTAAATGGATCAAGTTAGGTTAAATAGGTTAAATAAATTTTTAATGGATTAAACAGGTTAAATAGATTGAATTAAATGGGTCAGAAATAGATTTTAAAGGGTTAAACTGGTTACCTAACTCAACAAAACCTAAATATTAAACAGACTAAACGGGCCAGATATCAAAAACCCAAATTCAACCCAAATATTAAATGGGTTAAACGGGTTGATCTATTTATGACCTAAACCTGTTTAGCCTAAATCCAAACCTACTTATAGCGGGTCGAACGTGGGTTGGGTTGGTGGGTCGGGTCATATTTTGCTGGCCTTAGTTCCATCATGGTTAGTTAGAGATTCTCAGTCTGGATTCTAGACCCAACTGTACTTAGCCCACGGTCTATCATTGGTCTTACAATCTAGGGGCAAGTTTCCTTAATTTTTGCTATTTAGTGGTTGACCAAAAGAGTGTTTACCATTCTATCATTCTGATGCATTGAGGAGGATAAAACAAAGACCCTTCCACACATGATTCCAGCTATATCAGCTGCCACTTCATATGAGAATTTGAAAGTACAAACCATTATATTTCCAATAAATTTTTATTCTATCAAGGATGCTTGCTAGTCTAAAATTTCTTCTTGTTCTTAACACATTTGACTGAATCACAGAATGAGCACCAAATGACTACATAACTTCTTTCAGAGCCAAATTCCTAATTTTGACATGGCTTGTTATCACCAAATTTGACACTTAATATTACAAAAACAGCCAGAAGTACTCCCACCACTACACTGATGAGATGAAATTGCTCTATTTTATCGTGTCCCCCTCCCCATAAGATCCTGTAGATGGGAAGAGAACTTACAACCACAAGTGTTAGAAATACCAGCATTATGTATTTTATCAGCCATTGCCCTTGAACAAAACTGATGCTGTCTAGGATGAATCCAAATGTTTTCAAAGTATAATCCTTATTAGTTTTGTAGCCATCAAAATAGGTACATCACAATAGTTCCCAATGCCGTAACCAGAATTGCAATAAATTTGCTGTGACATATCCACATAGTTAGCAGATCAATATTCAATATTATCTTCAAATTCCAACATATGGCAGAAATTTCATCAAGTATTATACAAATCATGGTATCTTCATTTCACCATGTTGTCAAAATATGATAGTCGTATTATAATCTGCATGACATGTACTGACTTTTAAGGTGTCAACATGAAACTGTATATCAGTGTGGCATTGCATCCAACAAATTCATAGATAATAATGACAACAATAACTCTGTCTCTAGTTGGCTAGTCCACACATGTATCAAAAAGTTGTTCTTCCTAGTGTTATAGCAAGTTATGAAACATACTACTCTCTGCATAACAGGTGGGAGAGGGGTGGGCAGAGAGATATTATACGTAAAGAATTTAGAGATATTAGGAGAAAGCGAGACTGACCGTGTGGTATATGCTATAACAAAGTTGAAGGCCTTCATTCCACTTATTCACTCTGAGGAGTCCTTTGATGAGGCAAAAGAGAACAATTAATTCTGGAATATGACCACTCCTTGTCATCTCACTATATAGTTCGAAGGCTTTCTCAACCTTAGATGCTAAACAAAGAGCCTCAATTAAAGAATAATACATATTCCGGTTGCCAATAGTTGAACATGATGACATGCCTCTGATCTCCTTGTGCAATTCAAGGGCTGTCTCCAGCCTACCAGCTCTACAGTAAGTCTCAATGAGTATGCTATAAGCAGGAGCAATTGGCACTGAACCATATTCCTCCATTTCTTCTAAAAGACCAAGTGAGATGATAAAATTTCTGCTGAATCCTTGAATTACATTGCAATAATCCGCTGTATGTCTTGGCCAGTAGGTCTGTTTCATCTCCTCTAGAAGTTCATGGGCCTTGTCTAAAAGCCCAGCAGCACAACAATGGTTTATCAATACTCTATATGTAATGAAATTTGGAGAACAGCCCTTTTTGCTCATTTGACTAAAAAGTTTTAGGCACATTTGAACTTTAGCTGCTTTACCAAATCCATCTATTAAGGCAGTATAAGTGACGACATTCGGATTACAACCTTTCTCTTCCATCATTGTCAGAAGCTTACGAGCCTCTTCAGTTTTACCAGCTTTACAGAGCCCATCAATCATCTCAGTATAAGTGACAACATTTGGAGTACAAGAATTCTCTAGCATTTTTGAAAGAACCTTCAATGCAAGATCAAGTCTTCTATCCTTAAACAACCTGTCAATCAAGGAGCTGTATGTGTACACATTGGGAGAAAAACCATGCTCAGACATTCTTACAAACATCTCTTGTGCTTCATCAAGCCTCCCAGCCTTGCAAAAACCATCAATTAGAGCATCATAGACAATGTGATTTGGCTCACAACCAGCAGAAGACATTGCATCCAACAAATCACGAGCCTCGGCTACTTTATGAGCTTTGCACAAGCCATCCACCAATGCACCATACGTAATAACATTTGGCCCTGCAACTTCAGCACTATCACCTTCAGTGGATGTTTTGATATCTGGATCCTCACAATTACCTCTCATTTTAGAATAAATGTGACAAGCCTTATCAATCTCGCCAGCCTTGCAAAAGCCATCAATTAAAGCAGTGTACGTGACAACATTTGGATGACATCCCATGCTAAGCATACTCTCAAAAAGCTCATTTGCCTCAGAGAGTTGCTTAGCTTTCAGGTAAGCATGTATAAGGGCAGTATAAGTCACCACATTTGGAGTGCAACCATCTCTCTTCATTTCATTAAACCAATTCCGAGCCTGTTGAATGAGACCAACCTTACAGAAACTGTCAATCAAAATAGTATATGTATAAACATCAGCAACTATACCATTCATTTTCATTTCCTGAAATAAAAGAAAAGCCTTTTCCACCTTATAAGCCTGACAGAGAAGACCAATCACCTTTGAATATGTGCTAGTATCAGGTACAAAACCCTTCTTCATCATCTCCTTTATAACCCCAAAAGCCTTGTCAAATTTTTCCATGCCACAAAGGCACCGCGCATAGCTACTGACATTTATCTTGTTAAGCACGAATCCAGCATCCAGCATTTCCTCATAAGCTTTTTCGGCTAAGTCCATCAGCTCAGAACTCGGTAGTTCCTCATTCCCACAAATCCCTCCAATAAAGATATTATATGTCACATAACCCGGTCGGCACCCACAGGCACTCATCTTTTTTAGCAGCTTATATGCATAAGTGTAGTCCCCTGAGTTGCAATATGCATGAACAAGTGAATTAAACAATGATGGATTTGGATTGCAACCCTCTGTGATCATCATATTAATAATTCTCTTACACCACCCAAGCTGCTTCTTCCTCAGAAAACCTGAAAGCAGTGTCCTATAGGTCACAACATTTGGGATGCAAGAGTTGGATCTCATCCTATGAAGAAAAGACATGGCTTCTTCGAAAAAAGAAGCTTCCAACAACCCACTTATCATTTGAGTGCATAAGACAGTGTCGAGTGTGAAATCTTCCTTGTCTATAATACTAAGAGCTTCCACCCACCTCCCAGCTTTGCATAACGAATGCGCAAAGCAACCCATAGTGAAACGATCCATAGAAAAGCCCGAATCTGACATCTCCCTATGAACTAAAAAAGCTGAATCTAATCGGTCGGCACTCAGAAGAACCAGAATCAAAGCATTATAAGTCACTTTTGATGGTCTGTAGCCAAAGTCCTTGAGTCTCCCAAGCTCCTCCAGTGCCTCATTCCAAAACCCATGGCGGCAACACTTCCGAACCAATACATTAAGCAATCTACCAAGCACTTCTCTATCATCCTCTCCAATTTCCTTGAGAAAATGTCGAGGAACTCTACGCTTCTTATCGAAACCTAGAATTTCTATTAGTGCATCATACGTTGGACCTGTGTGGCTATACCCAATCTGTCGACCAGCCCAGACGAAGAACTTGACACCCAATTCAGGAACTTTGACAAGGCTTAGCACCCCGATCACCAGCGATTCATCCAACTTCCCTCTGATTTGCCTCAAAAACTTCTCAGTTTTGTCGCTGAAGACACCTCCACTAGCCCTAACTGCCTTGGCAATCAAAACGGCCTCCTCAGAGAACTTACCTGAATCGAGAGTCTTTCCAGGGACAGCGTCACGTTCGGCGATTGCCTCTTGTAAAAAGGCAAAGTCTTTCGGCGACACCGAGGCCCCCCGGCGGTCCTCTCGATCCCGATAAGTTCCATTCCATGGAGGGGAGAACTCGGGGTCGATCAAACCAGTCAAATCGTCATCTGGGGAAGAACAGCTACTGTCACTGCCGAAGAAAGAAATGCAAGGTTTTCCGAACGGATTGAAGCGGGAAGTCCACGATTGCATTGGCCGAAAGCAGTGATTGGCTCGGAGGAATGCGAAGGCGGCCGGCGATTGCG